>APFE031142951.1:32688-58294 GCA_000404065.3 Pinus taeda | reverse complement strand
ATATTAGGATCTTTTACCCTTAATGATAAATTCGGTGAATGTTTAGCTCACCCCCCTCACCCAAAAGTCTCTTGCATCAATGGATGCAAAATTAACATACTTAAATACACGTGTCAGTTCCATATCCATGGGAGCATGATTAGGAACATTACAAAATTTGGGATAATGAATTCCCCGACTAGAGATAAGTTAGTAATGAAACATGCATCATGCTCTATTGTGGAAAATCAATTGTAAATCTCCACCTTCAATGCCTTTGGAACATAATCCCGACATTGCAACAATTATCTCATGAAGTTGTTCTTCTCCTCCAAGGATCTATCCTTCTCATAATATTTTAGGAGGCCAACATCACTAGGGGAGAATGAATAACATATTTAATTGGGCTCATTACTATCTCCTTTTCCCTCTCTCTTGATTCCCACACACAACAACAAAAAATTCTCAAATGAATGTTGGTTGACTTTAAAAAATATATAATTGTAAATATAGTAGTTATTAACACAATAATTGATCTAGAATAGTGCATTTCTTTATAGGGAAAGCATTACTGTTCCATAATGATGAAAAAAATAAATGGCACACTAGTGTTCCATAATCATTTTGATAGAATATCGTGCATCAATGCTCTCAAAATAAATAGGTGTACCAATGCTCTTGTTCTAATTAAAAGCACTAATATAATTCATAACTATGAAATCAACACACTTATTTTGTTTCCCATGGATTTATCGTGGTCATAAAGCTCCATGTATAAGAATAGCGTGAATGGGAATAATGGTTAGGAACATGTGCTTCCTAGTAAGAGATGATAGGTTCAAATCTAGAGAGGGCTAGAGTATGTACACCTCCATAGAGTTTAGCAGTCAAATTCTTGCATGGAGGTGGGTCCCTTGTTCCATAAACATGGGGGGTCCGATACACCAATTTGATGTTTGGCTTGCTTGTGACATTAAAATTAAATTATTATAATTGTATAAATGAGTACTACCAATGTGAGAAGTGTTCAAATGTCATTGAAATTAGTAACAATGAACATGTTGCATCCTCATTTAAAAAAAGCATTTCCCTATGTTCTAGATAGATGATGGGTTATAAGTCATTGGAATCCTTTGTCATATGTTTTCCATCAATAATAAGTGATGAACTATAGGAAAATGAATGTGTCTCATGCACCCATTTATGCTAAAGTATTCATATTTTTAGTAGGATTAATGATATATGGTTTATATATGGAAGATATTGTTGATGCATGGATAGGTTTGTTGAATATTTATACTTATACCATCTTCTTGATTTTCCTTTAATCCTATAAAGGTGAGTAAATTCTTTGCATTTGATAAATAGAGGCCTGGTTGAAAATGGGGTCATATGAGTTATAACCATCAAATAATAGGAATATAGATCTATCACAAACATATTGTCATTCGAATTTTCATTTCACGTGTTGCATGGGAAATTATTGGTGTTAATGTTTAGGAAATTTTGAATTATTTTTTCAGTTCATGCTTGTATATATCCATACTTCTGACTTTATATTTCCTTGCAATAATGTTAATGGGTTCTATACATCCTACTTCCATGGGAACCTTTTGTTACACAAATTTTTGTCATATGTAGAAAAATAGATTATTTAATATCATTTTTCGGTGTCCATACCTTTTGTTACTCATTTTTTTGTCATATAAAGAAAAATAAATGATTTTTTATTCATAATATCCTCTTTTGGTGGCCATACGCTACTTGTTAAAATAAATCATCTTTTATTCATAATATCCTTTTTCGGTGGCCATACCTTTTGTTACTCAATTTTTTGTCATATAAAGAAAAATAAAGGATTTTTTATTCATAATATCCTTTTTCGGTGGACATATGCCACTTGTTTATAGGTATTTAAGTGGACCTTATTGCATATAAAAATTTATGGTGGCTCAAGGTTATTATACTTATTTCAAAGGTTCCAAACTATTCGAAGTGAAATAGATCATTTTGAAGACTTCCCATCCTCCCCGAACATTTATTTAAATTTAGCCATTCTGGGCAATGTATGAAGAACTTCCAATTAGATCAAATCATTTTGAACCTTCGTTGGTCCTTACATATCCCAAATTCTAAAAGAGGGGACATGGCACTCAAACTAAACTATTTTTTTCCATTCCAGCCTCTCTTTATGTTATTGATACTTAGCCACTTTCATGAGCATTTAGAGTATTCAAATTTTATTGGGAATGTTTGTAGGTTTATATTCCCATCATGTAACTAATCTAATCATCTTCAAAAACTTCATACTTTGGTCATTTTTGAATCTTCTTGGAATGAGTTGGAATGACTTGAGTGGTGGGTTTTTCTTTCCATGAGATGCCCTATGATATCCTACCACATTCCCTGGTCAAAATTTAATCCACATATCCTTAAAAGTCCTACACAATGATAAGAACTACTAGAACCCTTATCATTCTCATGTCACCCCCCATGTGTTAATGCATTTTCATTAAGATATATTTTACTTATCAAGTCCATCACATTGTTTTGCAATGATTATCATTCCTTGCACATTTATGACTCACTTTCCTATATCATATGAATTCGTTGTTGCTTCATCTAATGCTTACTTTTTGTTAACTCTACCATTACCACCTTTTCACTAATTCATATTCTTGACTTCCTCTCTCTTTCATGAAATTCTCTATATCAATGGTCATATCAAGTGCTCCTCTTCTCTATTGTGGCATCTACAACTTTCAAACCAACATTACAAGTGGATGGGGTTTGTACACCATTTCATTTAGTGGTCACGTACAAGAAGGAAAGTACAAATAAGTTGGTCGACATGCTTTTAAGGCCACCCACATCAAATATCGTAACTTTGGGAACTCTGATGCACATGAATCCATTCACCCATGATGCATACAGAGAGAATATTCAGACGATGTCGACTTCAAGTAGATGTTTTGACAGTTGAAAAGATAAAGTCATGTGTACGATGGTGACAACACCATTCGATAAGTTATGTGTTCCTAAAGGTGAGCGATTGCAGTGGATTAGAGAGGCTCACACCTCCAAGGTTGCAAGGCACTTTGTTGTAGGGAAGATAGTGGGCAACTTGTAGAGGTATGTGTATTAGCATAAGATGCAATAACACATAGTTAGGTTCATAAGAGGATGCATGTTTTATTGTATTAGAAGGCCTAGTAACAAGAAACAAGTTCTATATCATCCCTTACCTATACCCACACATCCTTGGGAAAACATTTCCATGCACTTTGTGGGAGGTTTACCCACAACTAGGAAGGGACATGACTTCATGTTTGTGATAGTTGGTAGGTTCAACGGACGTGTTATGATACCTTTTAGAAACGCCATAAGTGGGAAAGAAGCAACAAACTTGTTCTTTGGATAAGGGATGGGTGCACTTTGGTATACTAAGGAGCATCATTTCAAGTAAGGACATAACATTTTTAGTGCATTTTGGACTACATTGTGGGAGATGATTGAGACGGATTTAAAGAGGTATATAACATTCCATCCAAAGATAGATGGGAAGACATAAGTATTCAACAAGACTTGGTGTAACTTTTGAGGGGTTACAATTAGAAGCATCTGAAGACTTGGGATGAAATCTAGTACATATACATAACTATTATAAAAGAGTAGTCCACACTTCTACTAGTAAGTCCCCATTAGAAACTTCTCTTGGATATTTTCCACCTTCATTTTTGTATATTGCATATCAACAACGAAGGATGGGGGAGGATCTTACAGGGGATGCCTTGAGGGTCGGAAAAATTGTTGAGAATATTAGGTAGATCCATATTTAGGTAAAGGAGACACTACACAAATCACAAGAAAAATATAAGGCTAGGCATGATCAACACAGAACAATGAAGGCGTTCAAGGTGGGAAACAGAGTATGGTTACAATTAAATAAGGAGAGGCTACAGGGTCATGGTAAGAAAATCAAGGCTCTAAGGTATGGTTCCGTTGAGATATTGGAAAAGGTGACAGATAATGCCTATATAATTAATATACATCCATACATGCACATTTATTCAGTTGTAAATGTAGAGAATTTGAAACTCTATGAGCCTTCCCAAGGTAGACCAGGAAGAGGACCAAGTCATATCTCTTGTAGAGGATTTGGAACTAGATGCTCAAACATAGTGGAAGAGGATACAAGTTTGCAAAAGAGATGCATAAATACCAGACAAGGGAACATGACCTTTGGCAGATTGGGTTGAAAGGACAACTTCTAGGAAAGGTTAAATGGTACACTTGAGAGAAGGTGGAGAAACAAATTCCCCACCTCATTTAGTAGAAGCTTTTGGGGACCAAAATCCTCCCAAAATGGAGAGACGTGATCCAGGTTGGATCATTATATTATTTTTCATCCATCTGATGCTTTTAGAGTGGAAAAGGTGGAGGGATAAACTCATAAAACCATTTTACTAGCGGACCCAATTTGGAAAATTGGGGTCTAAAAACATTACGGGAGCATTATGAGGCATCAAATGGCATTTTTTGGGAAATAATTTTTTTTGCCTATGTGACACTTTCTTTTTTTCCTATTCTACACTCAAAGACCTTTCCAACAACACAATAATTGTCTCAATCGAAATCCATATGCAAAATTTATGCCACTCAGAAGTTGACCTGCCTGTTTTTTCCACCATAATTGGAGAGGATGCCATGTCGGCCCCCATTATTCATGTAAAAGGGGTTATCCATATCACGATGAAGAATACTTTAGAGGAGTCCATATTTGTAGCTCTAGTTAAGAGTTGAAGGAGTCAAACCTAACCACTAGTAGACTATCAAGATGTGTTATAATCGAGCCAATAGGAGGAAAAAGGGCTCTGGTCTTTTCAAGTGCATCTCGTTCCATAGATGACCAAAGTAGTCGAGAGGGATAGGAGAGTGAACACAGAGAGGATTTGTGCATTGTAGTAGTCCACAAGCCATAGTCCTTATTTTTACTTCCAACCATTTTTTATTTTGAGAAAGAGAGGAGAGGGGCCTCACCTTCCAATTGGGTTTTCTCCCGAAAGGATTTCCTAGGATATATCTTGAGTCAATTAAGGTTTGTGAAACTTTATATCGATGTGTTCTCTATTCTCTGCATAATTATAATTTGCATGCATACACAATAAACAATACTTTACATATCCATAAGCTAAAGAGGGATAAAGTCTTATAGTGTAGATTTATTATTTTTAAGTATAATTTATTATATTTGCTGTGACGAATTGTCAAGTATGGAAATTTATGGATCACTACAAAACACAAAACCGCATAACATATAAACCACATAACATATATGATCTCATATTTGAATAAATAGAATTAACAAATAAAATGAGATATATTTTGTTTTCGCTAAGGCAATGATAGTGGTTAAGGTTTTATTGTTTAAAATCTACTCAATTTAAATGAGAAACTAAGAAAATATGAACTTTTTTGGGTCTTATCTGAATAAGAGGTGATATGAGATTCCATCTTGGAAATGGTATATTTATTACTTGTAAGATTTACAAGTATATTATGTCAAAATGAAAGAGTTATGCTACAAATCTAAATAGTAAACAAATATTTCATGCTATCCCAAAAGAAGATTTTGTCCTCTCTGCAATTTTATGTTGAAGTAAAGTAATAAAACAATACAAAGAGACAAAAGTGGTAGAACAAAGCTAAATGTACATTTGGTGTCCGATATGAAGTATGTAATATAGTAGAAGTTAAATGGTGTATCGTAGGTGATTGTTTTGTTAAACATATAGTGTTATAGTATTGTCTACTAAGCCACAATGATGAAAAGAATGTTATATCATTGTCTATTAAGCTCCCATGATGAAAAGAGAGTTTACATATGAACATTTTTGTTTCTTGTGGTTTATAGAAGCTGGTTTCCCTAGGTCGGTAAGTCAATATTTGTTTTCCAGTTAGTTATGTCAAATGTGTCATTTAAGGGACTATTCACCCTCGTTTTTTGTCACTCTAGAATGATTGACATTTACCATCATTATTTGGAAATACCCTACTAGTTATACTTATCCACCTACCTTCCTATTTCTAACCATGATTTCCTCTCCATGTGATACTTTCTTGTCTTTGTCGATTGTGCACGAGACTCTATTTTTGAGAGATTATAAAAGATTGATATAATATGTAATTTTAAGTGTAACCAAGGTTTAATTCTTGAACATTAATCAAAATCTCATACATATTCTACTACCCACAACATTATCATTTAACGTAAATACATAGAACAAGAACTTTAAAAGACTCACTCATCATCTGTAACCTTGGTAATTCTCCTATTCTCATAATTGAAGGATGGACATTGACAACTATATCCACCAAGGTCATTGGATTAAATAGAATATTCCACAACATGCAATTTCTTCATGTTTGGTTAAATTAGTCATCTAAGTTCAACTTCTACCTTTGAGGAACTAACTAGATGACACATAACTTGTTGGGTTTCCCCAATAATTTCAATATAAATGTCCATTTACAACATCAAATGTTGATTTTGCATCCATGATTATATCAATGATTAAACCAAGCCCTTTGAGACTTTCGCCATGTTTTTATTTTATTCTTTAATGTGGTTTTTAAGACTTGCATCATATTTTAAATGTGGGTGATATTGAATGTGATCCCAATATTTGCAAATTACTTTCAATTAATTCATCTCAAGTGTGTGGAGACTCTTGAACAATCTAAACTACATGGAAATATATCTTTGGTAAATGTACAATCCACAAGCACATCCTCGTTAAAATAGAATGAGATTGAACCATGGGAATCTGGCTTAACAAAAGTAAACTAGAGTACTTTAAATTGTACATTTCTGAAATGACAATATTTTTTGATAATTTCACTAGGGATACATAGATGTCGATAGAGCAAGTTTTATATTTTCTCTATAAATGATAATATAAATTTTCTACATACTAGAAGACAATGACTTTAAAATGATGTAGATTTGTTTCTTTGTGGCATTAGGATTAGTTGATGAAGTTTGGATTCTATCTTCTGTGGGAGAGTTGAAGGTATTAAATTATATTTAATTGGAGAAGAATCATTTGACAATCACATCAATACAAATGAATTTGAGTGCAAGCATAATTTTTTATGTCAATTCAAACTCGAGGTATTAGATCATTGTCATTGAATGTTTCTAAGTAACATGATTGTGTTTGCAGCTTGTATGACCATTGAAAACACCTTGCTTGTTTTTTGTGCACTCTAGCCTACTGAACACATCTCGCCCATTTTTTTGCACTCTCCAATTGAGTTGCAATAGTTACCCATGAAAATACCCCATCACAGAGCAATCGCCCTTAATTCCCTTTTAATCCAATATTCCTCCCTCTATACATCCATCTTTTATGATTAACTTGTTAGAATCTTATTTTTTGAGGCGCTAGACATCACTACAATTTGTGAATGAATAAATAATAAAAAATGGAGTTGTTGAAAAGATACTTTATTGATTGTCCTTGATTGTTAATTCATCATCCAAAATAAACAACTCTCATATTTAAGCATTACAATCACAATAAACAACTCTCATATTTAAGCATTATAATCACAAAAACAATTTGAACTTTTCTTTCCGGTGCTTAGCTCTCATATTTAAGCATTATAATTAGCAAAACAATTTGGAGTTTTCTTTCCCATGCTTAGAGATTATGCTAGCATGATAATCACAATAAACAACTCTCACATTTAAGCATTATAATCACAAAAACAATTTGAAGTTTTCTTTCCCATGCCTAGCTCTCATATTTAAGCATTATAATCACAAAAACAATTTGAAGTTTTCTTTCCCATGCTTAGCTCTCATATTAAAGCATTATGAGAGCAAAAACAATTTGGCGTTTTCTTTCCCACGCTTAGAGATTATGCTAGCATTATAATCACAATAAAAAAACTCTCATATTTAAGCATTATAATTACAAAAACAATTTGGTGTTTTCTTTCCCATGCTTAGAGATTATGCTAGCATTATAATCACAATAAACAACTCTCATATTTAAGCATTATAATCACAAAAACAATTTGAAGTTTTCTTTCCCATGCTTAGCTCTCATATTTAAGCATTATAATCACAAAAACAATTTGGCGTTTTCTTTCCCATGCTTAGAGATTATGCTAGCATTATAATCACAATAAAAAAACTCTCATATTTAAGCATTATAATTACAAAAACAATTTGAAGTTTTCTTTCCCATGCTTAGCTCTCATATTTAAGCATTATAATTACAAAAACAGTTTGACTTTTTTTTTTATGCTTAGAGATTATGCGGGAATTTTATTTTGGTAACTTCATCTTATATTTCTTTATAAAAAATCATATATTCAAATTAGTAGAGATAGAATATACACCTTAGTAAAATAATTTTTTAAAACCTACACACTTTTGCTGACATTAATAATCCAATAGTTTAAAAACTAACCCCTATCCTACAAACAAGGAATCTCATGGGCCACCAAATTGATGGATATCCTACAAACAAGGAATCTCACCAATTACCGATTACCAATTTAATAGATGTCTTATTATTATTATTAATTAATTCCGATTTACATTATTATTATTAATTAATACGAATTTAGGAAACATAAATATATAAGCTTTCCGTCTCTCTTCGGGCAATATACGCAGTGAAATGTGATTATGATGTCTGTACATAGTCAGACACCAAACCACCCTTAGTATAGTCTCGCTGCTGCCCACCTCGGCGTAGTGCATGTAACTAGGGATACACCAATCTCTTTTTTTCTCTCGATTATATTTTTCGCATTTCTTCTCAACTGAGCACATCGTCATTGGTAGCGAAGAATATCGTTTGTTGTTGTTGGATTGCAGGGTGCTGCTCGTACTGGTGGTGATTTCAAGATGTCGAGCAGCAAGTTGACGTTGGGGATGAGTGTGGAGGTGCGGAGTAACGAGTCCAGGTATTCGGGTGCTTGGCTGCAGGGAGTGATAGTGGCCATCTATGTGCCACCTGGGCGAGCGCATCGTTACAAGATACGCTACCAACAAGAATTTCAATTCCTCATGGACAACGGGCAACGCTTGACAGAAGATGATGTGTCATATACCCAAGTCAGACCCATTCCTCCCCTCCCCTCTTGTCAGAAACACGCTCTTACTCCGTTGGGGATATTGTTGAAGTTTACGACGATCATTGCTGGTGGTGGGGCTCCGTCATTAAAGTGTTTCATGCTGCCGAGTGTTTCTTAATTCATAATCCTCAAAACCGCTGCTACAGCAAATTTCCTCTCTCCAAACTACGCCATCCTCTACAATGGTCCAAAGGAAGATGGTCGCTGTTGAATTCAAAGGTGACACCTTTATTGCGATTATATTTTCATTTTTTTCAATTTTTCTATTATCATTTCTTCGGTCATGAACTTCATGCGATATAGAGTTCTCATTGGAATCAATAATTTGTTTATAGCCCAGTTCTGCAGTTAATTAATGGATTGTTCTCATTAGAATCAGTAATTTGTTTATAGCCAAATTCTACGGTTAATTAATGGATTTTTATATTTCCGTTCACTTTTAATTGTTTCCAATAGAAAGAGGATGATTAGAAGTGTTTGAGTAATCCAGAATTATTAGAATTCTTTGTAAACTAGGGTTGAAACTACGATTTCATGATTATTATGTACCTCCCAAGTTAAATAGGTGAACGTCCTCCTTAAGTTTCAAGAGATTCTTGTTTCAAGTTGAAGTAGGGCTTTAAAAAATGATGAGGATATTGTGCGTTATAAGCATTAATCCTTGCCTTGTAGGGTGAATGTAATTCACTTCAACTACCAGTGCAGTGCAGTGTAGGAGAGATGGATGATTAATTCCAAAATTTTAACCCATTAAAAAGTTTTTCTTACTTTTACTAAATTCTCTCTCAGAACTTGTATTATTATGTTTCATAGTGAACTTAGGAGGACCTTCAGTCCCTCCATAATACAATGGCTAATGTATTCTTTCCTGTGTCGTGTAGCATTCAAGTGATGTCAACAATGATGGAAACTACTGTCCCGTGGCCGAAAATAGTGAGCAATCTTCTGTTGCATCATGTCCTGGGGATATGCAATCCCAAGAGCAACCAGAAGAAGAAGTGAACACGCAGAAAAGACCATGTGGCTTGGTAGGAACGAGGGTACCACAGAAAACTCAAGAATGCTCAAATTTCCTTGATGCTGAGCGAGTTGTCAAAGATTCAAGAGGGTCCAAGTCTTTTGGAAATGGATTAAAGAATGTTGAAGCCCGTCCTATGAAAGGACTCAAAAGACCGTATGTCCCTGATGACAGAAGACATGGAACATGCAATGGATTAAAGAATGTTGAAGCCCTGTCTCTGAGTCCAGCCCCTCCTTCGACACGAATCAAAATACCGTGTGTCCGTGATGACAGAAGAGATGGAACATTCAGTGGCATTCAAAATGGAAAATGTGATAATGTCAAAAGGTTTACGCGTGGAGATTCGGTAGAAGCCATGGAGCAAACGATAAAAACACATGATATGGAGTTAGTGGCATATCGTTCTGTGTTAAAGGCCTTTTACGCTCAGAATCCAAGTTCCTTAAGCTTGGAATATCATTGTTTGCTGACCGACCTCCGCATTCAATTGGACATTACTAGCGATGAAAATACACGCGAGTTGAAAAGAGTCACTTCTCAGTCCTAATATCAGATGTTCATTACTAGCGATGAAAATACACGCGAGTTGAAAAGAGTCACTTCTCAGTCATAATATCAGATGTTCGCATCTTGTAAAAATGCATTTTATGAGTATATCAACGTCAGGGAGCCAAAACATTCTCACGGCTACAGTCAAAAGCAGCTGACCTTTCAAACCATTGATTAATAATAAAGCTGAGTACATTCAGAAAATTGGACTCTGAATCTGAAGCCTTTGTTTGGCTACAGTCAAAGCAGCTGACATTTCAAACCATTGATTAATAATAAAGCTGAGTACATTCAGAAAATTGGACTCTCAATCTGAAGCCTTTGTTTGGCTACAGTCAAGGCAGCTGACCTTTCAAACCATTGATTAATAATAAAGCTGAGTACATTCAGAAAATTGGACTCTGAATCTGAAGCTTTTGTTCGGTCTTTTATTTGACATGATTTGAAGATGTCCACTATTCAGTCGAATTTCTTCTTGTGGGGATGCACATTTTCGTGACAATGACTTTAAATATACCAAGAAAATTAATTTGGAAGTCAAGCTTAAGCAAGGGTTTAACTCACTCAATTGTCTATGAAAAGCTCTTTCTGTCATAATATATCATTCCAGAAGAGAATTCAAATTTATAAAGTTTATTAAAACTATTATATTGAAAATATAATTAATGCAGGAAGCGTATGACTTCATTTACATTGAGACTGAACCCTATCAAACAAAGCTCAGTTTCTTTGGTCCACACACCTAATTACCTTTAAATTTATCATCCTTCCCATGAAGTATTCTCGCTGAAAAGTGTAAACAAAGAATGAGGTCCCATGTTCAGTTATTGGATGGCTGATTTGAATCCTTGGGCAGGATCCTTTCTTGACTCTGCAATTACTACTTATGTTTTCTACTTCTTGTTCTGTGTAATGGGAAGGGCCAGCCACAAACAGTCAAAAAAAATTCTTACATAATATCTTAAATAACTTTGAACATCCCAATACAAAACAGTACATACTTTAGGCAAACTAAACGCAGGTGGAGACCAATCTGTCTGCTGCAAGTTTAATGGGAGAATTAAGAGCAGTTGGTTTGGAAGACTTTTGATGCTCTAACAACCAATCCGATTCTCTATATCCACCACTAGCTTTGTTGTCACAGCTGACAGCATCCAAAATTATTTTCTGGGTTCTTAAGTGTAATCTACATTTAAGTGATTCGGCTTGAGATTCCTATATTAATTTCATCACCCAGTTTCAAACTATATTGTATTAATTTCTCATGCAGTTGAAAGATTGTTACTTGATACTAGATAGTCTATACACAGCTGTTGGTGCACTTAAATCTTAACGCTTCTTCCTTTAAGAAGAATTTGTATATTTTGGATTGAAAATTGAGTTCAATATTGATGTTTGTGCTCTAAGGTATGTTCAATTACCACAGGTAGGTTGTATAATACTATTCCCATAGGTCACATTGGTTTCGACAAGTTGGTTAAGCTAAGTCTCACTGAAACAGAGATGGGAAAGGATACGGATAAGACAAATTTTCAAAAAATATGGATACGAGACGGAACGCACACACACATATATATAACAAAATAAGAATTTCATATTACCATTCATCTTTTCAAATCTAGATTACATCTAAAAATACATAATCAATTATCATCTATCATCATCATCAATTTAGCATAAGCATTGTCATCATCATTAATGATTATTATAACATTCATGATTCAACATATCATCAGGGTTTTGTTTCAAATTTCAATCATCAACATGACAAGTTACAATATCATCACCAAAATTAATAATAATGCATACTACATAGTACAAAGTACAAAATGAACTATGACCGAAAATCTACTAATCTTATTCATAATTCATATGGTTGTTCAAAATTTTAGAAGTTAAAACACCATCATAAATTACATTTACATATCATCAAATATGTCTTCATCCCCGTCACTAGGAAGTTCCACATCCTCTCCAGAAGTGGGAATATCGCTGCCATGTCCACTTGAAAATCCACATGTTGGTAACTCCGCATCAAACAAGGTCATATGAGACCTCACATTCAACGTCATATCCAAGTGAGGAAACTCTAGTTCCACATCCTATAATTTGGCAGCCCTAAATTTGTATTCGTCTCTCGTGTGAGAAGGCGAAGGTTTGAATGAACATGCACTAATTCCTCGACCTTCTTAGAGCTCAATCTGTTTCACTTTATCGAATGGATGAAGCCATCTGTACTTAAGTTCTTTTCTACTAAAGAAGAACTAGCAACATGTTAAAATATCCTCATGGCCAATTTTTCGATATGTGGAAGTTCCCCACCATAGTAGTTCCACCATTCAATTGGACTCATTGCCCTCTTGTCCCGCATACAATCAATATCAGAACCTCAACCCTCTGATCCCACAAAATGAGCAAAAACTCTGCACGGATGTGAAGCCCAATTTCAAGATTTACAAAAAGCTTTCTAAAAACCTTTTTAAATCCTTCTGAGACTTCTGGATCTTTGCTTGGTAAGGTTCTTTCTGGATCACTTAGCAACTCTACAGCATAATATTTTGGATTCACTGCATAGGCCAAAAGGTGCAATGGGGTGGTCATCTTGTTCCAACTTTTGGTCAATATACCTTTTACTTCTCTGTAAAAGAATTCATCTGGATCATTCTCTATGGCGTTCATAGCCACCCTTATCTTTTCTATCATATAATCATTGTCCTCATACACCTCTCCTAAATTAGATACATTTGTGTCAAACACAACAAATCCACAATTGGCTTAGTAAATGCCAAGAGGTACTCCACCTTATCCCACCATTTATCATCAACAACCAGTTTTTTCAGTGCTTGTGCTCTATCAGATTGGGATTGCCTCCATTTATTCCAAAGAGAAATGCATACTATTGATTGTAATGTATCTTTCACCTCCATAAGACTTGTTAAGACTATGATGTGAGAAGAAAATTGAATCTTGGCAACTTGCAGGTGTCAAATTGTCAATGTTTCAATAAATTAAAAATCATAATTTGATTAAATAACTATTATGATTCACGAATCATGACATTTGAGAATCCAATTTACATATTTGAATTTAGAGTCATAGAAATTAGAATTTATGAAATAAACTTTAAAGTTTAGGTACCTTAAGGAGCTCCAACTTCGCAAATTCCATATAGATGCCTTGGGACGTGTGCTGGTTTGTGATGAATGTTTGAATTCCTTTTGCCTCCTCAAAAATAACTCGAATCCACTCAATTTTCTTCCCCATCTTGCTCAACATGAGGTTCAATGAAGGTACAGCACAAGGAGTCCAAAAGATGTGTTTAGGTTTGCCTTCAATAATTAGGCTTGTTGCTCTACACACCGTTGCATTGTGAGTTATTACCTAGACAACATTTTTTGGCCCCACCAATTCAATTGCTTCAATCAAAATGTCAGCAATGAATTGAGAATCTTTCATTTGCCACGTACAATCCACTGCCTTCAAAAACATTGGCCCCTTTGGGCTCTGAGCATTCACATTGATCAAAGGCCTATTCCTTTGATCTTTCTATCTATAAAAAATGATGAAAACCCTTGAAATGCGCCATGAATTGCGAATGGGGCTTAATTTAGCCTCCAAATCTAACTTTTCAGCACTCAACATTATGGTGCAGACCTTCTAATATCTAGGGATCTTGAACCCTTTTGGGGCTTCATTCACTGCTTTTATCATCTTTACCCAACAAGGAGATCACACAAAGTTAAAAGGAAGGCCATTTTCATAAATACATTGACCTATAGCTGCAATTGTCGTCTCTCGAGCATCATTATTAGAACTCCTTTCAAGCGGTCCAAATTAAATTGCTTTAAACCAACAATTCCATGAGAATGAAGTGGAGACTTTGATGAAGATGCTCCCAACCTTGTTGGTAGTTTTGATTGAGAAGCAGGATTTGCCTCATTTTCTTTAGCATCTGCCTCGTCTTGCTCTTTCTGATATTTTGCAAGTTTTTCCTTGCTTAAACCATTTCCATCTCTCCCATTCTCTTTAGGTGGGCCACTGCATATTCGAACCCCATTCCCTTTTAACCCAAGTAAATGTGCTTTAACCTCTGTGTATGATCCATTATACTCATTTTTACACTCACTGCAAACTCATGCGAGCGATCCCCCTCCTTGGATGTTCCCAACAGTAGTTACATATTTCCAAAGTGGTGACTTTGGATAGACTTTAGGGGCAGATTCAATTTCATGTTCCACTTCCTCTGCCTCACAAATGGTTGAACTTGAAGTTGCCATGATTGATAATGATGATGTAAATGAAACTGCAAAATAAAATTGACATATATTATAAGATCTTAATTGTTAAATCAAAACTTTGTTCTATAAATTAAATATTTGAGCCACATGAGTAGTGTTCACTGTTAGACAAGTTTTTTTACTGTATTACTCGTTATGTTACTGGTTATTAGTAATTTTGATGCCATTGAGAACTCAAAAAAGTAGTTTTTTTGCATTATTTCCTTCAGCTTCATTGAAAACATTAGGGACCAACATTACCTAAACTAATATGGATTTTGAACTCTCTCTGTTGAAGAAGAAACAATTAATCTGAACTCCATTCGTTGACAGTTGAAATTTGAATATGTCAAGCATGTACTTTTTCTTTTGTTCTCACAGACGAGTTTCCAATTGTAATATTGTATAGGTCACTAGTATTGGTTATAACTTATTGCTCAAACACAAAACCTCAAATGCATAACAAAATGAAAGCCTGTAGCTTATAATGGCTTTATATGTATACAGTGTATGCACTGTCGCACAGTGAGACAAACACATTCTCAGTTTCTCAACTGTTGCTCACATAGGCCTACGACAACTAGGCCATCCTACTATTTACATATACATTTGATCACATATTAACCCTGTTAACAACTCTACATTGTAATTCACGAGGATTGAACAAAACTGAAAATGGGACGGATAATTATCACCAGAGGCAGAGGTACTTGGCAATATCGTAAACTGTCTTTATGTTTTGTCCAACAGATAGGTGTCTTTGTTGCAAATCAAATATTTGCTTGAGATGTCTACAGGTATGTCTTTGTGCTTAAATATGTAGTGGAGGTTACCACGATTACTCCTGGTGCATTTTCTCATTCTATGTAGGGATTGATTCACGTTCCCTATAGTAAGCTTACGTAAATAGTGGCAATTACTTTCATTTCTTTGTGCTTAAGGTAGCGAAAGCTATTTAAAGAATTTGGCTTTTATTACAATGGCTCTCACTTAGCCATTTTCCATGAATTTTAGGAAAATGTTTCAAAAACTTTACTTGCACTGATTTAAAGGAAATGACATTATGATTATTACGCACTGCCTTAAATCAAAATGAGCCTTGACGCTTCCATTATGGCTCGAGCTCCCACAGTCACTGAGTGACACAGTCGGTTGGCGGGCTAAGGGCTCCAGACTCCAAAGTCCACAGTGCAGTTGCACACTAGTGACTACTCGCTTGCGAGTTGAGGGTTGAGGGCTCCACCTCCACAGTGCACACTCGCTCACAGTATGCTCCTCTCCACACTTGCTCACAGTCTTCTCCGCTCCACACTCGCTCACAGTGCTCACGTCTCAAAACAAAGGCAAATGGTCACTCGCGGCAAAGACAAATGGTCACTCAACACAGTCACTCACAGCAAAGGCAAATGGCCGCTACATACTAACTTACCTCACACAGTCGCTCGCTGCAAAGGCAAATGGTCACTCCACAGTCGAAGGAAAACGCAAACGGTTGCTCCATGGTCAAAGGAAAAGGAAAATGATGGTTCCAAAATTCCAAATGACAAACGTCGCAAATGGTATAGGTAAAGGTTGAAAACCGGCTCATAAAAAAAGTTAAAACACAATGAAAATCGTGAAATCTGTTCCCAACGAAAATCGTGAAATCTGTTCCCAACGACCATTCATCGTGAAACATTTTTATGAATGGTGGATCCCCTTTCCAATACATTCTTGTTTTGGCCAAATTCGTTTTGGTCAAATCTAAAACGTATTATAAATAATAAAAAATGGGTGTTTTTTTACGAAAAACGCCCTAAAAACATTTTCAGATTCCAACCTTCAATTTCCGAAATTCTGAAACGCCTCCAATAATTTTTTATGCCCTTTTTTATGCATTTCGTACAGGTTTCCGAATCCAAAATGTCGAATGACATTTCGGGGAGGTTAGCCCGCCATTTCTAGCAACTTAATGGTTAAGTAAAGTGGAGTTGTGAAACTGTAGATTGGGCCATCTATGCAGAAACTAGTAGAGATGAGGAGGAAAACTTGGTTATGGGTGGGATGTGGATTCTGTTGATAAATCTAGGGCATGAAGAGTAAAATGATTTCTCTGCTTGATAATTGCTTGTGATATACTTTTATTTCTTAGCTTATAGTCTTTTCTTCGTTGTGTTATTATTGTGTTCTTTTCATCAAGACAATTACTAATATGCACAATAAGAGACAAGTGACACAGTATGTAGGCTTTTCAACCAAGGCCAAAACCTCTCACCTCTTGCAAGGAAAACCCAATCAAAATTCTTCTTCTAGATCTTCAATTGATGAGTACCAAGACCATGAAAAAGACCCTTGACTCTAGTATCCTCCCAAGAACCTTGTCACTAACCTTGATGCTCTGCCTCGAATTCCTTCTAAATCTCGAACAGCTCTCCTCGGCTTCCAGAGAAACTCGATCTCTATCCTTCACACTGATTTTTCTCGAATTCCTCTAGAGAATCTCAATCTCTCGAGTTCACACTACTCTTCTCGACTATCTCTTGAGAATCTCGATCTCTAGATCGTAAACCCTAGTTTCTATACTGCTTCTCTTCGGCCTCCTTCTATACAGCAATAAGTTCTCCTACGATCTTCTCTTGATGCCTTTGGTCCTTCTTTTATACCCAAAACGAGTACCCCAAAAGAATACTTTCTTCGATGACCCCAAAAGAAACCTTCCTTCACTATACCTAGAAAAATCTCTCCTTCGCTATACCTAGAAGAATCCTTTCTTCGCTATCCCTAGAAGAAACCTTACTTCGCTATATCTTCTTCGCACTTCTATTGCTAGGCTCTTCTTTTCACTTCTTCTTGACTTGTTGACTTGTTTTTATCTAAGTGAGGCCGAGTGTGGCTACTTATACACCTCATCTCACGTCCCTTAGGCTGACATGATCTCAAGTAGGTAGGCCAACTTCTTCTAGCAAGTTTTTCCATCGTTGTAGGACAACTTGAAGAATATAAGTTACAAGGTCTTGGAGGATACTTTACATATACAATTTTGACCTTTTAGAATGTGTAACATGACTTCATTACATGACAATGACTCTATCATTTTATGACTAGATGAAAAATAATTCCTCAAGACTCTCAATGGGAGTCTTGACTCAAAAACAAAATCTCTTGCTCATGAAACCCATGAAGCAAGCAATACAATAATTTTATTTTTCTTATTTACATCTCATTACATAAAATCATAATTACATTTCATTATGAAGAACGAACCTAGTTACACTTTTCAACACTCCCTCTTAACTAGGGAGGTATTCATAATGGTACTTGGACATTCTCAATCTAAATAATTTCTCATAAGAAATGAATTCAGATTGGTAACTCATTTGTATAGCATCATATCAACCAACATTTCACATACTAAGGCCTTGACTAACAGTGCCATCTCTTCACAAGATTTGAGCTCAATGCTGGCGAGACCAATGATTTATAGACACTCTCATCATTGTCTTTCTTGAAGCATCCTCTACCAGGGTACTCAGGGTGTGTTCCATGAGGATTATTCTTATCTTGGACTCCCGAGTCCTCAAAGAATATCGGTCCTCCATGAATACTCTTTTATTGAATGCCCTATCTCATCCTCAAAGAGCATCAGATGCCAAATAATTACCCATTCCTCCATTCTGTCTTCCCAGGTGAAGACTATAATGATGTGTCTATCTCTCCCTCTCAAATAGGGAGGACATATTCCAATAACGGAATGTACTCATTCATACAAAAGGAATGTACCTAAGCTCCCTCTTAGCCTAGGAATTTCCAAGTTTCTTCCAAGTAAGAAACTTCTTTTCAGGCTCCCTCTTAACTAGGGACCTACAGTAGCTCCTCATGTGGAGATCATCGAACAACCAGTTGCGTGAAGAGCTCCTCCCTTTTATGTCATGAATTTATTATTCGTCATGGAGTCTTCATATTTTTGGACTTTTTCATAGTGCACAGACAATCCACCACTTTTGTTCATGAGTCAGTCATGTCCTCATTTCTTTCATCAAAAAGTGATTCATCAGTTTTTCCATCTGTCTTTGCTTAATGTCATGCTACTTTCTTCAAAATTACCTTTGTGATCTTCTCTTATCATGACATCTTCCTATAGCTATCAGCGTCGTGCATACATGTTGACACATCTCCCAAAAATATCCATTGTCAAGGGTCTCTATCTTTTTCTGACTTCCATCAAAGTCTTCATATCTTTTTGAGAGATATTCTAGTCAAATCTTCTTGGTCTCAAATGTTGAATGCCTTTTACCGTTGTTGCATGTCTCATGATCTCTTCCTCCTTTTTCCTCACACACTTCATTCCCACGAGCTTCCCATCAAAGATCCTCAAATGTAGTTAGCTCCTTCATGCTTCATATGGGAACATATTATGTTGATTTCATCTAGTGTGACCTATGCCTCTCTGCAACTTCCAGAGGAGGAGACCCTCATTTTCTTTGATCATGTTTCCCAGGATGGAAATATTGATCCATATTACCTGTAACATATGACACGACTTTCATAATAACCTATGTAAGCATACATACCTCGTCTTTCTTTTGGGTCATCCAGACTTCCTATAGTAGCTTCATTGAACAAAAGGGTTTTATACCTACTTCATTGTTATGTTATCATACCATTATCCCTTGAATCCCACAAGTTGGAATTCTTAATGAAACATTTGCTTCCTTTCTAGATAGGTGAATCCTTTGATAAGGATTCCATCAGAGAAACCTGAGGATCTTACACATCCTCACCCAGCAGATGTTGCCTTATTGACTATTGTACGATGATCCCAGTCGATGATGACCTCTACTTCTTTCTATAACTATCATTTGAGACTTCAATGAGGTTTCCAGGAGCTCTTATTCTTTGTAATCAATAGAATTTTATTCAAAAGATTCTTTCTGCTTCCCATGTCAAGAGATCTTACTTCTAATACTTCTATCATGATGTTATTTTCTAATCTAATGCATCCTATCTTATTTACACTTCTTCCTATCTATAAATTACAAGTGAAAAGTACTTTCTAGTGAAGAAGCTCATCTTAGTCATAGTGGAGATCTTTTACTTCTTCCTTCTTAAGCTTCTGTGTCTCAGGTTCTTTCACTTACTCAGTAATATGGGCTTCTTCCCTATCTCTCTTTTCCTTATTATGTTTAGGACAATCTCTTCTATAGTGCCCAAGTTCCTGACATCCATAACATATTACCTTAGCCATGTTCTTCCTGTTATTTTGAGGACCAAACTTTCCAAATTTCCCTTTTCTTCTTGCCATAGCAGCATATGCTTGACTCTCCTCATTTGGTCCAACATCAACCTTTGCCTTCAGTCTAGTTTCTTCAACCTTACAGAGTGGCCATAATCTTGAAATGGAGTAGTCCCTTTCTTCCCATATAAACTTGAAGTGAATTTACCCCATTTTTCCGGTAGTGCATTTAGTACCACTATGGTCATCTCTCTATCAAAAATCACTTCTCCTAGCTCTTGTAGTTGATCTCGAATTTCTGATATCCTTATGAAGTATGAGGCTATTCCATCTTCCTTGGACATCTTTAGTTTGTGGAGTTCTTTCCTTAATGAGATTACTTCTCCTGCAGTACTTACAGAAAACAACTCTACCAATTTGTCATATATAGCTTTTGCAGTCTCCAACTTTGATACATATGGGATTAGAGAGTCATTTATAGATTCTATGAGAATCCTTTGGGCTCTCACTTCTCCCTTCATGAATCTAGCATGTGCTTGAGTATCTTCCTTTGGAGGTTGGGTTATTGACCCCCTGATGTGATCCATGACCTCATTTTCAATAAGATTTAAGTTTGTCCTTTTCTTCCATGCAAGGTAATTTGCAGCCCCAACCAATTTATTACTTTCCTTGCAAAAAGACATTTTGTTATTATCAGATATAGTCATAGAATTACTTGAGAAATTGATGCTTACTTCCTCCTTAATCTTGATGTTGATAGAGGATTTGCTTCTTGAGTGATTGATGAGAGAGAGCTCAATTCATGATCCTTCTTGAATGTTTTAGTCTTCCTTCTTTCTTGAAGATGGTTGAAAGATTCTTCTTGGTGTAGATTTCTTCAATCTAGGGTTTTGAAGATCTTGACCTTGGTAGCCCTTGAATCTGCTACAATCCTTCTTGAAAGCTTGATGTCTTCTATGTGAACTATTTCGCTATCTGTTTAATGATTCATTCATATGTATATGCTCATGTGCCTTTACTAGATTACTATTATTACTCTTCTTTTAAAGGCTCACTTTTTCTTTACTTTTCGGTAGAAGAACCTTGATATAGTCTGCAATTGAACATTTGACAAAGCATACTCACTTGTTCATCTGAAAGTACTTATGCACTAGTCTCTTGTGTTGAACATTGTGGCCAATGGAAATCTATAAGAATATATAGCAGTTGGGCCTTATTTCCAGATGGGATCCCACACCGAACGACGTGAAGTATGATTGGGACATTTAATTGGGGATACCCCTTAGTTGACGAATTTCTAGCACCGTCAATAGTTGGATATACTCACATTGAAATCCATAATCCATCATTAGATTCTTTTAAGTCATGGAGACCTCTACAAAATTTGGAACCTATATAGGTTCTACCAAAATTCAACCTAGATCTTAATGGGAATTGCAAATGGGAATTCTACCTAGATTTTCTCTAAACAAGCCTTATCAATCTTGTTTATTCTCCTTACAGCCACTCACATAGATGGACTTGCTTCTATCAAGGATTATGCATAGATTTAGTTAATCTCAATAAATCTAACATTCACCAACTCAATTGTATTCAAAAACCACATAGAAATACAAAGAATTACTCCCATAAATATGGTGAATTTTCCTTTCCATTCATAATGAAACCGTACATGCATAACACAAACCCTTATACACACTCTTGCGATGGCATGGTCTATCTTCTCTAGTTCATAGTCTTCTTCTTGACACCTACCTTCTCTTTTCTTTGCCAGTAGGCTTACAATAGTTAGAATTTTTAGAAACATCATAGATTTTCTTAGATCTTAAAACTAATCCATAAATCACTCATGATTTTCAAGGCAGACTTTTTTTTCCTTACTGAAAAGAAAAAATAAATTGAATAAATAAAAATAAGTTAAATTAAAAACAAAAATAAAATAAAATCTTGTCCATATATATTTTTTAACTATGATTCATACTTTGTATAATGATTAACGAAACTACTATTGCTTACAAATAAGGAATTAGAATTCCTTTTCATTATTGAAACACCCTTTGGAGCTTTTTCTTCCAAAACTTAATGGCTTGGAAGCTCTAATGCTCCTGCATCAAACAAACTAATCGTCCATCTCCATTTTTTATGCCCTTGGAACATAATTATCCCAGCATTTCATCAATTATTTCATGAAGTTGTTCTTTACCTCTATGGATATAGTCTCATAATATTTTACAAGGCCCACATACCTAAGAGATCATTCATAACATATGTAATTGGGCTCATGAATCTCTCCCTTCCCCCTCTCTTGGCTTCTATACACACAATAAGAAGAAATTCTCAAATGAGTACTAGTTAACATTAATAAAAATAGAATTCTAAATCTTGTAGTTAGTATTTCAATAATAACTATAATTGTTATAGAATAATGCATTTCTTTATAGGTAAAGTGCCAATGGTCCATAATGATTTATAAAAGAAGTGGCAAACTAGTGTTCCATAATCATTTAGAATATTGTGCATTAGTATTCTCATAGGGGCTTCACCGGGGGAGAAATACCATAGCACGTGGGTTCATATTGGGGGATATATATTGTGGGATTCATTTATTATATGTTTTATTGATGAAACATTAGAAAATGGACGCATCTCATGCACTCATTTATGCTAAAGTGTTAATATTTTTATTAGGGTTAATAATGCATGGTTTTTATATGGAAGGTATCCTTGATGCATGGACATATCAAATGGTTCACTAAACATTTCTAGTTATACCGCTAGTGCTACGAGCACTACTACTGGTAACACCAATATTGGTGCCAACTACTTCCTAACCACTGCCCTCAACAAAGTATTATCTAAAGGCATCACAATTTCTCTCAACATGATCATATATTAATGCATCATTTGTACTCTAGTAGTAATGCTAAACTCAACACCATAACTTGGAAACAAGTATACATCTTCTTGTCAATCACACAATCTTATGTTCTACTACCCTATGCAACTCACAATTTCCTAGGCACCCAACAATATCTCAAAAATTATTGACATGTCTCATATAACCTCCATGAGAATTAACCAATAGTTGGAGTGCCTTGAACTAAAATTGATCAAGTAGCTACCCTAATTCAATATTGATTGATAGAGACCATAACATATTTACCACTTCCATTCTAGGCATAGATATCATCTAACTTATTATCTCGATCTTTTGGGACGAGAAATGGCACATCCTTTACTTAGGGAACATTGGTAAAGTAATCAACCACATTAATTAGCCAATTTACACATATTATTATTAAAAATAACATGCACATTAAACATGGTAAAAATAAATTATCGTAACTAAAACTTTCTTTCTTGTAGTTACCTCTCTCAATAGTTGACTCATCATAAGGAAATAAGAGGTTCTCAACCACACACCAACCCATGTATACATAATGATATCACAATATGCATACCCCAAGCATGGATATGCATAGTTATTTATGGATAACCATGGACACAAATGTATGTGAGTTAAGTGGATGGAAATAGCACACAAAATATATGACATAACTCCTATACATATCGGAATATAACATTATTTGCACCTTAAAATATAAGCTAGGTGGCATGCATAAAAATCATCTAAAAGGTACCTAACTTCACCTATGAAAAAATGTATTAAATAATGGTGTAATGATTGTAATAGAGAATCTTGAAACCTGTGTTTTGTCCATAGTTGACGAAAATGGAAAATGACGTAAGGCTTATATTAGGATCTTTTACCCTTAATGATAAATTCGGTGAATGTTTAGCTCACCCCCCTCACCCAAAAGTCTCTTGCATCAATGGATGCAAAATTAACATACTTAAATACACGTGTCAGTTCCATATCCATGGGAGCATGATTAGGAACATTACAAAATTTGGGATAATGAATTCCCCGACTAGAGATAAGTTAGTAATGAAACATGCATCATGCTCTATTGTGGAAAATCAATTGTAAATCTCCACCTTCAATGCCTTTGGAACATAATCCCGACATTGCAACAATTATCTCATGAAGTTGTTCTTCTCCTCCAAGGATCTATCCTTCTCATAATATTTTAGGAGGCCAACATCACTAGGGGAGAATGAATAACATATTTAATTGGGCTCATTACTATCTCCTTTTCCCTCTCTCTTGATTCCCACACACAACAACAAAAAATTCTCAAATGAATGTTGGTTGACTTTAAAAAATATATAATTGTAAATATAGTAGTTATTAACACAATAATACATATAATTGATCTAGAATAGTGCATTTCTTTATAGGGAAAGCATTACTGGTCCATAATGATTAAAAAAATAAATGGCACACTAGTGTTCCATAATCATTTTGATATAATATCGTGCATCAATGCTCTAAAAATAAATAGGTGTACCAATGCTCTTGTTCTAATTAAGAGCACTAATATAATTCATAACTATGAAATCAACACACTTATTTTGTTTCCCATGGATTTATCGTGGTCATAAAGCTCCATGTATAAGAATAGCGTGAATGGGAATAATGGTTAGGAACATGTGCTTCCTAGTAAGAGATGATAGGTTCAAATCTAGAGAGGGCTAGAGTATGTACACCTCCATAGAGTTTAGCAGTCAAATTCTTGCATGGAGGTGGGTCCCTTGTTCCATAAACATGGGGGGTCCGATACACCAATTTGATGTTTGGCTTGCTTGTGACATTAAAATTAAATTATTATAATTGTATAAATGAGTACTACCAATGTGAGGAGTGTTCAAATGCAATTGAAATTAGTAACAATGAACATGTTGCATCCTCGTTTAAAAAAAGCATTTCCCTATGTTCTAGATAGATGATGGGTTATAAGTCATTGGAATCCTTTGTCATATGTTTTCCATCAATAATAAGTGATGAACTACAGGAAAATGAATGTGTCTCATGCACCCATTTATGCTAAAGTATTCATATTTTTAGTAGGATTAATGATATATGGTTTATATATGGAAGATATTGTTGATGCATGGATAGGTTTGTTGAATATTTATACTTATACCATCTTCTTGATTTTCCTTTAATCCTATAAAGGTGAGTAAATTCTTTGCATTTGATAAATAGAGGCCTGGTTGAAAATGGGGTCATATGAGTTATAACCACCAAATAATAGGAATATAGATCTATCACAAACATATCGTCATTCGAATTTTCATTTCACGTGTTGCATGGGAAATTATTGGTGTTAATGTTTAGGAAATTTTGAATTATTTTTTCAGTTCATGCTTGTATATATCCATACTTCTGACTTTATATTTCCTTGCAATAATGTTAATGGGTTCTATACATCCTACTTCCATGGGAACCTTTTGTTACGCAAATTTTTGTCATATGTAGAAAAATAGATGATTTAATATCATTTTTCG
>APFE031142951.1:0-32668 GCA_000404065.3 Pinus taeda | reverse complement strand
GATAATATAAATTTTCTACATACTAGAAGACAATGACTTTAAAATGATGTAGATTTGTTTCTTTGTGGCATTAGGATTAGTTGATGAAGTTTGGATTCTATCTTCTGTGGGAGAGTTAAAGGTATTAAATTATATTTAATTGGAGAAGAATCGTTTGGCAATCACATCAATACAAATGAATTTGAGTGCAAGCATAATTTTTTATGTCAATTCAAACTCGAGGTATTAGATCATTGTCATTGAATGTTTCTAAGTAACATGATTGTGTTTGCAGCTTGTATGACCATTGCAAACACCTTCCTTGTTTTTTGTGCACTCTAGCCTACTGAACACATCTCGCCCATTTTTTTGCACTCTCCAATTGAGTTGCAATAGTTACCCATGAAAATAACCCATCACAGAGCAATCGCCCTTAATTCCCTTTTAATCCAATATTCTTCCCTCTATACATCCATCTTTTATGATTAACTTGTTAGAATCTTATTTCTTGAGGCGCTAGACATCACTACAATTTGTGAATGAATAAATAATAAAAAATGGAGTTGTTGAAAAGATACTTTATTGATTGTCCTTGATTGTTAATTCATCATCCAAAATAAACAACTCTCATATTTAAGCATTACAATCACAATAAACAACTCTCATATTTAAGCATTATAATCACAAAAACAATTTGAACTTTTCTTTCCGGTGCTTAGCTCTCATATTTAAGCATTATAATTAGCAAAACAATTTGGAGTTTTCTTTCCTATGCTTAGAGATTATGCTAGCATGATAATCACAATAAACAACTCTCACATTTAAGCATTATAATCACAAAAACAATTTGAAGTTTTCTTTCCCATGCCTAGCTCTCATATTTAAGCATTATAATCACAAAAACAATTTGAAGTTTTCTTTCCCATGCTTAGCTCTCATATTAAAGCATTATGAGAGCAAAAACAATTTGGCGTTTTCTTTCCCACGCTTAGAGATTATGCTAGCATTATAATCACAATAAAAAAACTCTCATATTTAAGCATTATAATTACAAAAACAATTTGGTGTTTTCTTTCCCATGCTTAGAGATTATGCTAGCATTATAATCACAATAAACAACTCTCATATTTAAGCATTATAATCACAAAAACAATTTGAAGTTTTCTTTCCCATGCTTAACTCTCATATTTAAGCATTATAATCACAAAAACAATTTGGCGTTTTCTTTCCCATGCTTAGAGATTATGCTAGCATTATAATCACAATAAAAAAACTCTCATATTTAAGCATTATAATTACAAAACAATTTGGTGTTTTCTTTCCCATGCTTAGAGATTATGCTAGCATTATAATCACAATAAACAACTCTCATATTTAAGCATTATAATCACAAAAACAATTTGAAGTTTTCTTTCCCATGCTTAGCTTTCATATTTAAGCATTATAATCACAAAAACAATTTGGCGTTTACTTTCCCATGGTTAGAGATTATGCTAGCATTATGATCACAATAAAAAAACTCTCATATTTAAGCATTATAATTACAAAAACAATTTGAAGTTTTCTTTCCCATGCTTAGCTCTCATATTTAAGCATTATAATTACAAAAACAGTTTGACTTTTTTTTTCATGCTTAGAGATTATGCCGGAATTTTATTTTGGTAACTTCATAGTATATTTCTTTATAAAAAATCATATATTCAAATTAGTAAAAGTAAAATATACACCTTAGTAAAATAATTTTTAAACCCTACACACTTTTGCTGACATTAATAATCCAATAGTTTAAAAACTAACCCCTATCCTACAAACAAGGAATCTCATGGGCCACCAAATTGATGGATATGCTACAAACAAGGAATCTCACCAATTACCGATTACCAATTTAATAGATGTCTTATTATTATTATTAATTAATTCCGATTTACATTATTATTATTAATTACGTCTCTCTTCGGGCAATATACGCAGTGAAATGTGATTATGATGTCTGTACATAGTCAGACACCAAACCACACTTAGTATAGTCTCGCTGCTGCTGCATGTAACTAGGGATACACCAATCTCTTTTTTTCTCTCGATTATATTTTTCGCATTTCTTTCAACTGAGCACATCGTCATTGGTAGCGAAGAATATCGTTTGTTGTTGTTGGATTGAAGGGTGCTGCTCGTACTGGTGGTGATTTCAAGATGTCGAGCAGCAAGTTGACGTTGGGGATGAGTGTGGAGGTGCGGAGTAACGAGTCCAGGTATTCGGGTGCTTGGCTGCAGGGAGTGATAGTGGCCATCTATGTGCCACCTGGGCGAGCGCATCGTTACAAGATACGCTACCAACAAGAATTTCAATTCCTCATGGACAACGGGCAACGCTTGACAGAAGATGATGTGTCATATACCCAAGTCAGACCCATTCCTCCCCTCTTGTCAGAAACACGCTCTTACTCCGTTGGGGATATTGTTGAAGTTTACGACGATCATTGTTGGTGGTGGGGCTCCGTCATTAAAGTGTTTCATGCTGCCGAGTGTTTCTTAATTCATAATCCTCAAAACCGCTGCTACAGCAAATTTCCTCTCTCCAAACTACGCCATCCTCTACAAGGGTCCAAAGGAAGTTGGTCGCTGTTGAACTCAAAGGTGACACCTTTATTGCGATTATATTTTCATTTTTTTCAATTTTTCTATTATCATTTCTTCGGTCATGAACTCCATGCGATATAGAGTTCTCATTAGAATCAATAATTTGTTTATAGCCCAGTTCTGCAGTTAATTAATGGATTGTTCTCATTAGAATCAGTAATTTGTTTATAGCCAAATTCTACGGTTAATTAATGGATTTTTATATTTCCGTTCACTTTTAATTGTTTCCAATAGAAAGAGGATGATTAGAAGTGTTTGAGTAATCCAGAATTATTAGAATTCTTTGTAAACTAGGGTTCAAACTACGATTTCATGATTATTATGTACCTCCCAGGTTAAATAGGTTAACGTCCTCCTTAAGTTTCAAGAGATTCTTGTTTCTAAGTTGAACTAGGGCTTTAAAAAATGATGAGGATATTGTGCGTTTAATCAAACTCGGCATTGAACTTTGAAATATATTCTTGTTTCAAGTTGAACTAGGGCTTAAATGATGAGGATATTGTGCGCTTAATCAAACTCGGCATTGATTTATTGCATGAACTTGGCATTGATTTATCCATTAATGAGCTTTTGTTTCCAATAATTTTTTCCAGTTTAATTATGTAATACATTTTCTTTACAGTCGAATTCTGTTAAATTCTGTTAGAATATAAGAATGATATTGTCCATTCTCACAAATTTGAAACTCAGTTGCATCTGTGTACACAATGGGCATCAAGCATACAAGTATGGTTGATTATGCTTACTACGTTGGAGATGGGTTCATACTTTCACATCCCTGCCCTGTGTATAAGCATTAATCCTTGCCTCGTAAGGTGAATGTAATTCACTTCAACTACTTGTGCAGTGCAGTGTAGGAGAGATGGATGATTAATTCCAAAATTTTAAACCATTAAAAAGTTTTTCTTACTTTTACTAAATTCTCTCTCGGAACTTGTATTATTATGTTTTATAGTGAACTTAGGAGGACCTTCAGTCCCTCCATAATACAATGGCTAATGTATTCTTTCCTGTGTCGTGTAGCATCCAAGTGATGACATCAATGATGGAAACTACTGTCCCGTGGCCGAAAATAGTGAGCAATCTTCTGTTGCATCATGTCCTGGGGATATGCAATCCCAAGAGCAACCAGAAGAAGAAGTGAACACGCAGAAAAGACCATGTGGCTTGGTAGGAACGAGGGTACCACAGAAAACTCAAGAATGCTCAAATTTCCCTGATGCTAAGCGAGTTGTCAAAGATTCAAGAGGGTCCAAGTCTTTTGGAAATGGATTAAAGAATGTTGAAGCCCGTCCTATGAAAGGAGTCAAAAGAGCGTATGTCCCTGATGACAGAAGACATGGAACATTCAATGGATTAAAGAATGTTGAAGCCCTGTCTCTGAGTCCTGCCCGTCCTTTGACACGAATCAAAAGACCGTGTGTCCGTGATGACAGAAGAGATGGAACATTCAGTGGCATTCAAAATGGAAAAAGCGATAATGTCAAAAGGTTTACGCGTGGAGATTCGGCAGAAGCCATGGAGCAAACGATAAAAACACATGATATGGAGTTAGTGGCATATCGTTCTGTGTTAAAGGCTTTTTACGCTCAGAATCCAAGTTCCTTAAGCTTGGAATATCATTGTTTGCTGACCGACCTCCGCATTCAATTGGACATTACTAGCGATGAAAATACACGCGAGTTGAAAAGAGTCACTTCTCGGTCCTAATATCAGATGTTCATTACTAGCGATGAAAATACACGCGAGTTGAAAAGAGTCACTTCTCAGTCATAATATCAGATGTTCGCATCTTGTAAAAATGCATTTTATGAGTATATCAACATTCTCACGGCTACAGTCAAAAGCAGCTGACCTTTCAAACCATTGATTAATAATAAAGCTGAGTACATTCAGAAAATTGGACTCTGAATCTGAAGCCTTTGTTTGGCTACAGTCAAAGCAGCTGACATTTCAAACCATTGATTAATAATAAAGCTGAGTACATTCAGAAAATTGGACTCTCAATCTGAAGCCTTTGTTTGGCTACAGTCAAGGCAGCTGACCTTTCAAACCATTGATTAATAATAAAGCTGAGTACATTCAGAAAATTGGACTCTGAATCTGAAGCTTTTGTTCGGTCTTTTATTTGACATGATTTGAAGATGTCCACTATTCAGTCGAATTTCTTCTTGTGGGGATGCACATTTTCGTGACAATGACTTTAAATATACCAAGAAAATTAATTTGGAAGTCAAGCTTAATCAAGGGTTTAACTCACTCAATTGTATATGAAAAGCTCTTTGTGTCATAATATATCATTCCAGAAGAGAATTCAAATTTATAAAGTTTATTAAAACTATTATATTGAAAATATAATTAATGCAGGAAGCGTATGACTTCATTTACATTGAGACTGAACCCTATCAAACAAAGCTCAGTTTCTTTGGTCCACACACCTAATTACCTTTAAATTTATCATCCTTCCAATGAAGTATTCTCGCTGAAAAGTGTAAACAAAGAATGAGGTCCCATGTTCAGTTATTGGATGCCTAATTTGAATCCTTGGGCAGGATCCTTTCTTGACTCTGCAATTATTACTTATGTTTTCTACTTCTTGTTCTGTGTAATGGGAAGGGCCAGCCACAAACAGTCAAAAAAAATTCTTACATAATATCTTAAATAACTTTGAAGATCCCAATACAAAACAGTACATACTTTAGGCAAACTAAACGTAGGTGGAGACCAATCTGTCTGCTGCAAGTTTAATGGGAGAATTAAGAGCAGTTGGTTTGGAATACTTTTGATGCTCTAACAACCAATCCGATTCTCTATATCCACCACTAGCTTTGTTGTCACAGCTGACAGCATCCAAAATTATTTTCTGGGTTCTTAAGTGTAATCTACATTTAAGTGATTTGGCTTGAGATTCCTATATTAATTTCATCACCCAGTTTCAAACTATATTGTATTAATTTCTCATGCAGTTGAAAGATTGTTACTTGATACTAGATAGTCTATACACAGCTGCTGGTGCACTTAAATCTTAACGCTTCTTCCTTTAAGAAGAATTCGCATATTTTGGATTGAAAATTGAGTTCAATATTGATGTTTGTGCTCTAAGGTATGTTCAATTACCACAGGTAGGTTGTATAATACTATTCCCATAGATCATGTTGGTCTAGACAAGTTGGTTAAGCTAGGTCACACTGAAACAGAGATGGGAACGGATACGGATAAGACAAATTTTCAAAAAATATGGATACGAAACGGCAGGAAACCTCACACACATATATATAACAAAATAAGAATTTCATATTACCATTCATCTTTTCAAATCTAGATTACATCTAAAAATACATAATCAATTATCATCATCATCAATTCAGCATAAACATTGTCATCATCATTAATGATTATTATAACATTCATGATTCAACATATCATCAGGGTTTTGTTTCAAATTTCAATCATCAACATGACAAGTTACAATATCATCACCAAAATTAATAATAATGCATACTACATAGTACAAAGTACAAAATGAACTATGACCGAAAATATACTAATCTTATTCATAATTCATATGGTTGTTCAAAAGTTTAGAAGTTAAAATACCATCATAAATTACATTTACATATCATCAAATATGTCTTCATCCCCGTCACTAGGAAGTTCCACATCCTTTCCAGAAGTGGGAATATCGCTGCCATGTCCACTTGAAAATCTACATGTTGGTCACTCCGCATCAAACAAAGTCATATGAGACCTCACATTCAACGTCATATCCAAGTGAGGAAACTCTAGTTCCACATCCTATAATTTGGCAGCCCTAAATTTCTATTTGTCTCTCGTGTGAGAAGGCAAAGGTTTGAATGAACATGCACTAATTCCTCGGCCTTTTTAGAGCTCAATCTGTTTCACTTTATCGAATGGATGAAGCCATCTGTACTTAAGTTCTTTTCTACTAACGAGGAACTAGCAACATGTTAAAAGATCCTCATGGCCAATTTTTCGATATGTGGAAGTTCCCCACCATAGTAGTTCCACCATTCAATTGGACTCATTGCGCTCTTGTCCCGCATACAATCAATATCAGAACCTCAACCCTTTGATCCCACAAAATGAGCAAAAACTCTGCACGGATCTGAAGCCCAATTTCAAGATCTACAAAAAGCTTTCTAAAAACCTTTTTAAATCCTTGTGAGACTTCTGGATCTTTGCTTGGTAAGGTTCTTTCTGGATCACTTAGCAACTCTACAACATAATATTTTGGATTCACTGCATAGGCCAAAAGGTGCAATGGGGTGGTCTTCTTGTTCCAACTTTTGGTCAATATATCTTTTACTTCTCTGTAAAAGAATTCATCTGGATCATTCTCTATGGCATTTATAGCCACCCTTATCTTTTCTATCATATAATCATTGTCCTCATACACCTCTCCTAAATTAGATACATTTGTGTCAAACACAGCAAATCCACAATTGGCTTAGTAAATGCCAAGAGGTACTCCACCTTATCCCACCATTTATCATCAACAACCATTTTTTTCACTGCTTGTGCTCTATCAGATTGGTATTGCCTCCATTTATTCCAAAGAGAAATGCATACTATTGATTGTAATGCAACTTTCACCTGCATAAGCCTTGTTAAGACTATGATGTGAGAAGAAAATTGAATCTCGGCAACCTGCAGGTGTCAAATTGTCAATGTTTCAATAAATTAAAAATCATAATTTGATTAAATAACTATAATGATTCACGAATCATGACATTGAGAATCCAATTTACATATTTGAATTTAGAGTCATAGAAATTAGAATTTATGAAATAAACTTTAAAGTTTAGGTACCTTAAGGAGCTCCAACTTCGCAAATTCCATATAGATGCCTTGGGACATGTGCTGGTTTGTGATGAATGTTTGAATTCCTTTTGCCTCCTCAAAAATAACTCGAATCCACTCAATTTTCTTCCCCATCTTGCTCAACATGAGGTTCAATGAAGGTACATCACAAGGAGTCCAAAAGATGTGTTTAGATTTGCCTTCAATAATTAGGCTTGTTGCTCTACACACCGTTGCATTGTGAGTTATTACCTAGACAACATTTTTTGGCCCCACCAATTCAATTGCTTCAATCAAAATGTCAGCAATGAATTGAGAATCTTTCATTTGCCACGTACAATCCACTGCCTTCAAAAACATTGGCCCCTTTGGGCTCTGAGCATTCACATTGATCAAAGGCCTATTCCTTTGATCTTTCTATCCATAAAAAATGATGGACACTCTTGAAATGCGCCATGAATTACGAATGGGGCTTAATTTAGCCTCCAAATCTAACTTTTCAACACTCAAAATTATGGTGCAGACCTTCTAATATCTAGGGATCTTGAACCCTTTTGGGGCTTCATTCACTGCTTTTATCATCTTTACCCAACAAGGAGATCACACAAAGTTAAAAGGAAGGCCATTTTCATAAATACATTGACCTATAGCTGCAATTGTCGTATCTCGAGCATCATTATTAGAACTCCTTTCAAGCGGTCCAAATTAAATTGCTTTAAACCAACAATTCCATGAGAATGAAGTGGAGACTTTGATGAAGATGCTCCCAACCTTATTAGTAGTTTTGATTGAGAAGCAGGATTTGCCTCATTTTCTTTAGCATCTGCCTCGTCTTGTTCTTTCTGATATTTTGCAAGTTTTTCCTTGCTTAAACCATTTCCATCTCTCCCATTCTCTTTAGGTGGGCTACTGCATATTCGAACCCCATTGCCTTTTAACCCAAGTAAATGTGCTTTAACCTGTGTTTATGATCCATTATACTCATTTTTACACTCACTGCAAACTCATGCCAGCGATCCCCCTCCTTGGATCTTCCCAACAGTAGTTACATATTTCCAAAGTGGTGACTTTGGATCGACTTTAGGGGCAGATTCAATTTCATGTTCCACTTCCTCTGCCTCACAAATGGTTGAACTTGAAGTTGCCATGATTGATGATGATGATGTAAATGAAACTGCAAAATAAAATTGACATATATTATAAGATCTTAATTGTTAAATCAAAACTTTGTTTGATAAATTAAATATTTGAGCCACATGAGTAGTGTTCACTGTTAGACAAGTTTTTTACTGTATTACTCGTTATGTTACTGGTTATTAGTAATTTTGATGCCATTGAGAACTCAAAAAAGTAGTTTTGTTGCATTATTTCCTTCAGCTTCATTGAAAACGTTAGGGACCAACATTAGCTAAACTAATATGGATTTTGAACTCTATCTGTTGAAGAAGAAACAATTAATCTGAACTCTATTCGTTGACAGTTGAAATTTGAATATGTCAAGCATGTACTTTTGCTTTTGTTCTCACAGACGAGTTTCCAATTGTAATATTGTATAGGTCACTAGTATTGGTTATAACTTATTGCTCAAACACAAAACCTCAAAGACATAACAAAATGAAAGCCTGTAACCTATAATGGCTTTATATGTATACAGTGTATGCACTATCGCACAGTGATACAAACACATTCTCAATTTCTCAACTGTTGCTCACATAGGCCTACGACAACTAGGCCATCCTACTATTTACATATACATTTGATCACATATTAACCCTGTTAACAACTCTACATTGTAATTCACGAGGATTGAACAAAACTGAAAATGGGACGGATAATTATCACTAGAGGCAGAGGTACTTGGCAATATCGTAAACTGTCTTTATGTTTTGTCCAACAGATAGGTGTCTTTGTTGCAAATCAAATATTTGCTTGAGATGTCTACAGGTATGTCTTTGTGCTTAAATATGTAGTGGAGGTTACCACGATTACTCCTGGTGCATTTTCTCATTCTATGTAGGGATTGATTCACGTTCCCTATAGTAAGCTTACGTAAGTAGTGGCAATTACTTTCATTTATTTGTGCTTAAGGTAGCGAAATCTAGTTAAAGAATTTGGCTTTTATTACAATGGCTCTCACTTAGCCATTTTCCATGAAGTTTAGGAAAATGTTTCAAAAGCTTTACTTGCACTGATTTAAAGGAAATGACATTATGATTATTACGCACTGCCTTAAATCAAAATGAGCCTTGACGCTTCCATTATGGCTCGAGCTCCCACAGTCACTGAGTGACACAGTCGGTTGGCGGGCTAAGGGCTCCAGACTCCAAAGTCCACAGTGCAGTTGCACACTAGTGACTACTCGCTTGCGAGTTGAGGGTTGAGGGCTCCACCTCCACAGTGCACACTCGCTCACAGTATGCTCCTCTCCACACTTGCTCACAGTCTGCTCCGCTCCACACTCGCTCACAGTGCTCACGTCTCAAAACAAAGGCAAATGGTCACTCGCGGCAAAGACAAATGGTCACTCAACACAGTCGCTCACAGCAAAGGCAAATGGCCGCTACACACTAACTTACCTCACACAGTCGCTCGCTGCAAAGGCAAATGGTCGCTCCACAGTCGAAGGCAAACGCAAACGGTTGCTCCATGGTCAAAGGAGAATGAAAATGATGGTTCCAAAATTCCAAATGACAAACGTCGCAAATGGTATAGGTAAAGCTTGAAAACCGGCTCATAAAAAAAGTTAAAACACAATGAAAATCGTGAAATCTGTTCCCAACGACCATTCATCGTGAAACATTTTTATGAACGGTGGATCCCCTTTCCAATACATTCTTGTTTTGGCCAAATTCATTTTGGTCAAACCTAAAACGTATTACAAATAATCAAAAATGGGTGTTTTTTTACGAAAAACGCCCTAAAAACATTTTCAGATTCCAACCTTCTGTTTCCGAAATTCTGAAACGCCGCCAATAATTTTTTATGCCCTTTTTTATGCGTTTCGTACAGGTTTTCGAATCCAAAATGTCGAACGACATTTCGGGGAGGTTAGCCCGCCATTTCTAGCAACTTAATGGTTAAGTAAAGTGGAGTTGTGAAAGTGTAGATTGGGCCATCTATGCAGAAACTAGTAGAGATGAGGAGGAAAACTTGGTTATGGTTGGGATGTGGATTCTGTTGATAAATCTAGGGCATGAAGAGTAAAATGATTTCTCTGCTTGATAATTGCTTGTGATATACTTTTATTTCTTAGCTTATAGTCTTTTCTTCGTTATGTTATTATTGTGTTCTTTTCATCAAGACAATTACCAATATGCACAATAAGAGACAAGTGACACAGTATGTAGGCTTGTCAACCAAAGCCAAAACCTTTCACCTCTTGCAAGGAAAACCTGATCAAAATTCTTCTTCTAGATCTTCAATTGATGAGTACCAAGACCATGAAAAAGACCTTTGACTCTAGTATCCTCCCAAGAACCTTGTCACTAACCTTGATGCTCTGCCTCGACTTCCTTCTAAATCTTGAACAGCTCTCCTCGGCTTCCAGAGAAACTCGATCTCTATCCTTCACACTGATTTTTCTCGACTTCCTCTAGAGAATCTCGATCTCTTGACTTCACACTGCTCTTCTCGACTATCTCTTGAGAATCTCGATCTCTAGATCATAAACCCTAGTTTCTATACTGCTTCTCTTCGGCCTCCTTCTATGCAACAATAAGTTCTCCTACGATCTTCTCTTGATGCCTTTGGTCCTTCTTTTATACCCAAAACGAGTACCCCAGAAGAATACTTTCTTCGATGACCCCAAAAGAAACCTTCCTTCACTATACCTTGAAAAATCTCTCCTTCGCTATACCTAGAAGAATCCTTTCTTCGATATCCCTAGAAGAAACCTTACTTCGCTATATCTTCTTCGCATTTCTATTGCTAGGTTCTTCTTTTCACTTCTTCTTGATCGAATGCTTGTCGACTTGTTTTTATCTAAGTGAGGCCGAGTGTGGCTACTTATACACCTCATCTCACGTCCCTTAGGCTGACATGATCTCAAGTAGGTAGGCCAACTTCTAGCAAGTTTTTCCATCGTTGTAGGACAACTTGAAGAATATAAGTGACAAGGTCTTGGAGGATACTTTACATATACAAGTTTGACCTTTTAGAATGTGTAACATGACTTCATTACATGACAATGACTTTATCATTTTATGACTAGATGAAAAATAATTCCTCAAGACTCTCAATGGGAGTCTTGACTCAAAAACGAAATCTCTTGCTCATGAAACCCATGAAGAAAGCAATACAATAATTTTATTTTTCTTATTTACATCTCATTACATAAAATCATAATTACATGTCATTATGAAGACCGAACCTAGTTACACTTTTCAACACTCCCTCTTAACTAGGGAGGTATTCATAATGGTACTTGGACATTCTCAATCTAAAGAATTTCTCATAAGAAAAAAATTCAGATTGGTAACTTATTTGTATAGCATCATATCAACCAACATTGTCACATAGCAAGGCCTTGACTAACAGTGCCATCTCTTCACAAGATCTGAGCTCAATGCTGGCGAGACCAATGATTTATAGACACTCTCATCATTGTCTTTCTTGAAGCATCCCCTACCAGGGTACTCAGGGTGTGTTCCATGAGGATTATTCTTATCTTGGACTCCCCAGTCCTCAAAGAATATCGGTCCTCCATGAATACTCTTTTATTGAATGCCCTATCTCATCCTCAAAGAGCATCAGATGCCAAATAATTACCCATTCCTCCATTCTGTCTTCCCAGGTGAAGACCATAATGATGTGTCTATCTCTCCCTCTCAAATAGGGAGGACATATTCCAATAACGGAATGTACTCATTCATCCAAAAGGAATGTACCTAAGCTCCCTCTTAGCCTAGGAATTTCCAAGTTTCTTCCAAGTAAGAAACTTCTTTTCAGGCTCCCTCTTAACTAGGGACCTACAGTAGCTCCTCATGTGGAGATCATGGAACAACCAGTTGCGTGAAGAGCTCCTCCCTTTTATGTCATGAATTTATTCTTCGTCATGGAGTCTTCATCTTTTTGGACTTTTTCATAGTGCACAAACAATCCACCACTTTTGTTCATGAGTCAGTCATGTCCTCATTTCTTTCATCAGAAAGTGATTCATCAGTTTTTCCATCTGGCTTTGCTTCATGTCATGCTGCTTTCTTCATGCCATATTTTCTGGAAGGATCTTACATCCTTCTATATCATTTTCCTGGAAGTCATCCACAGATCTTCCCTTTGGCAGTCCTACATAAACCTATCCAGATATTAGTTCAAAAATACGAAATCAACACTTAAATCAAAATTGCCTTTGTGATGGTCTCTTATCATGACATCTTCCTATAGGTATCAGCGTCCTGCATACATGTTGACACATCTCCCAAAAATATCCATTGTCAAGGGTCTCTATCTTTTTCCGACTTCCATCAAAGTCTTCATATCTTTTCGAGAGATATTCTAGTCAAATCTTCTTGGTCTCAAATGTTGAATGCCTTTTGCCATTGTTGCATATCTCATGATCACTTCCTCCTTTTTCCTCACACACTTCATTCCCAGGAGCTTCCCATCAAAGATCCTCAAATGTAGTTAGCTCCTTCATGCTTCATATGAGAACATATTATGTTGATTTCATCTAGTGTGACCTATGCCTCTCTGCAACTTCTAGAGGAGGAGACCCTCATTTTCTTTGATCATGTTTCCCAGGATGGAAATATTGATCCATATTACCTGTAACATATGACATGACTTTCATAATAACCTATGTAAGCATACATACCTCGTCTTTCTTTTGGGTCATCCAGACTTCCTGTAGCAGCTTCATTTGAACAAAAGGGTTTTAGACCTACTTCATTGTTATGTTATCATACCATTATCCCTTGAATCCCACAAGTTGGAATTCTTAATGAAACATTTGCTTCCTTTCTAGATAGGTGAATCCTTTGATAAGGACTCCATCAGAGAAACCTGAGGATCTTTCATATCCTCACCCAGCAGATGTTGCCTTATTGACTATTGTATGATGATCCCAGTCGATGATGACCTCTACATCTTTCCATAATTATCATTTGAGACTTCAATGAGGTTTCCATGAGCTCTTATTCTTTGTAATCAATAGAATTTTATTCCAAAGATTCTTTCTGCTTCCCATGTCAAGAGATCTTACTTCTAATACTTCTATCATGATGTCATTTTCTAATCTAATGCATCCTATCTTATTTACACTTCTTCCTATCTATAAATTACAAGTGAAAAGTACTTTCTAGTGAAGAAGATCATCTTAGTCATAGTAGAGATCTTTTACTTCTTCCTTCTTAAGCTTCTGTGTCTCAGGTTCTTTCACTTACTCAGTAATATGGGCTTCTTCCCTATCTCTCTTGTCCTTATTATGTTTAGGAAAATCTCTTCTATAGTGCCCAAGTTCCTGACATCCATAACATCTTACCTTAGCCATGTTCTTCCTGTTATTTTGAGGACCAAACTTTCCAAATTTCCCTTTTCTTCTTGCCATAACAGCATATGCTTGATTCTCCTCATTTGGTCCAACATCAGCCTTTGCCTTCAGTCTAGTTTCTTCAACCTTACAGAGTGACCATAGATCTTGAAATGGAGTAGTCCCTTTCTTCCCATATAAACTTGAAGTGAAGTTACCCCATTTTTCCGGTAGTGCATTCAGTACCACTATGGTCATCTCTCTATCAAAAATCACTTCTCCTAGCTCTTGTAGTTGATCTCGAATTTCTGATATCCTTATGAATTATGAGGCTATTCCATCTTCCTTGGACATCTTTAGTTTGTAGAGTTCTTGCCTTAATGAGATTACTTCTCCTGCAGTACTTACAGAAAACAACTCTACCAATTTGTCATATATAGCTTTCACAGTCTCCAACTTTGATACATATGGGATTAGAGAGTCATTTATAGATTCTATGAGAATCCTTTGGGATCTCACTTCTCCCTTCATGAATCTAGCATGTGCTTGAGTATATTCCTTTGGAGGTTGGGTTATTGACCCCCTGATGTGATCCATGACCTCATTTTCAATAAGATTTAAGTCTGTCCTTTTCTTCCATGCAAGGTAATTTGCAACCCCAACCAATTTATTACTTTCCTTGCAAAAAGACATTTTGTTATTATCAGATATAGTCATAGAATTACTTGAGAAATTGATGCTTGCTTCCTCCTTAATCTTGATGTTGATAGAGGATTTTCTTCTTGAGTGATTGATGAGAGAGAGCTCGATTCACGATCCTTCTTGAATGTTTTAGTCTTCCTTCTTTCTTGAAGATGGTTGAAAGATTCTTCTTGGTGTAGATTTCTTCAATCTAGGGTTTTGAAGATCTTGACCTTGGTAGCCCTTGAATCTGCTACAATCCTTCTTGAAGGCTTGATGTCTTCTATGTGAACTATTTTGCTATCTGTCTAATGATTCATTCATATGTATATGCTCATGTGCCTTTACTAGATACTATTATTACTCTTCTTTAAAGGCTCACTTTTTCTTTACCTTTCGGTAGAAGAACCTTGATACAGTCTGCAATTGAACATTTCATAAGGCATACTCACCTTTCATCTGAAAGTACTTATGCACTAGTCTCTTGTGTTGAACATTGTGGCCAATGGAAATCTATAAGAATATATAGCAGTTGGGCCTTATTTCCAGATGGTATCCCACACCGAACGACGTGAAGTATGATTGGGACATTTAATTGGGGAGACCCCTTAGTTGACGGATTTCTAGCACCGTCAATAGTTGGATATACTCACATTGAAATCCATAATCCACATTAGATTCTTTTAAGTCATGGAGACCTCTACAAAATTTGGAACCTATATAGGTTCTACCCAAATTCAACCTAGATCTTAATGGGAATTCTACCTAGCTTTGCTCTAAACAAGCCTTATCAATCTTGTTTATTCTCCTTATAGCCACTCACATAGATGGACTTGCTTCTATCAAGGATTATGCATAGATTTAGTTAATCTCAATAAATCCAACATTCACCAACTCAATTGTATTCAAAAACCACATAGAAATACAAAGAATTACACCCATAAATATGGTGAATTTTCCTTTTCATTCATAATGAAACCGTACATGCATAACACAAACCCTTATACACACTCTTGCGATGGCATGGTCTATCTTTCTCTAGTTCATAGTCTTCTTCTTGACACCTACCTTCTCTTTTCTTTGCTAGTAGGCTTACAATAGTTAGAATTTTTAGAAACATCATAGATTTTCTTAGATTTTAAAACTACTCCATAAATCACTCATGATTTTCAAGGCAGACTTTTTTTTCCTTACTGAAAAGAAAAAAAAAAATTGAATAAATAAAAATAAATTAAATTAAAAATAAAAATAAAATAAAATCTTGTCCATATATTTTTTTTAACTATGATTCATACTTTCTATAATAATTAACGAAACTACTATTGCTTACAAATAAGGAATTAGAATTCCTTTTCATTATTGAAACACCCTTTGGAGCTTTTTCTTCCAAAACTTAATGGCTTGGAAGCTCTAATGCTCCTGCATCAAACAAACTAATTGTCCATCTCCATTTTCTATGCCTTTGGAACATAATTATCCCAGCATATCATCAATTATTTCATGAAATTGTTCTTTACCTTTATGGATATAGCCTCATAATATTTTACAAGGCCCACATACCTAATAGATCATTCATAACATATGTAATTGGGCTCATGAATCTCTCCCTTCCCCCTCTCTTGGCTTCTATACACACAATAAGAAGAAATTCTCAAATGAGTACTAGTTAACATTAATAAAAATAGAATTCTAAATCTTGTAGTTAGTATTTCAATAATAACTATAATTGTTATAGAATAATGCATTTCTTTATAAGTAAAGTGCCAATGGTCCATAATGATTTATAAAAGAAGTGGCAAACTAGTGTTCCATAATCATTTAGAATATTGTGCATTAGTATTCTCATAGGGGCTTCACCGGGGGAGAAATACCATAGCACGTGGGTTCATATTGGGGGATATATATTGTGGGATTCATTTATTATATGTTTTATTGATGAAACATTAGAAAATGGACGCATCTCATGCACTCATTTATGCTAAAGTGTTAATATTTTTATTAGGGTTAATAATGCATGGTTTTTATATGGAAGGTATCCTTGATGCATGGACATATCAAATGGTTCACTAAACATTTCTAGTTATACCGCTAGTGCTACGAGCACTACTACTGGTAACACCAATATTGGTGCCAACTACTTCCTAACCACTGCCCTCAACAAAGTATTATCTAAAGGCATCACAATTCCCTCAACATGATCATATATTAATGCATCATTTGTACTCTAGTAGTAATGCTAAACTCAACACCATAACTTGGAAACAAGTATACACCTTCTTGTCAATCACACAATCTTAAGTTCTACTACCCTATGCAACTCACAATTCCCTAGGCACCCAACAATATCTCAAAAATTATTGACATGTCTCATATAACCTCCATGAGAATTAACCAATAGTTGCAGTGCCTTGAACTAAAATTGATCAAGTAGGCTACCCTAATTCAATATTGATTGATAGAGACCATAACATATTTACCACTTCCATTCTAGGCATAGATATCATCTAACTTATTATCTCGATCTTTTGGGACAAGAAATGGCACATCCTTTACTTAGGGAACATTGGTAAAGTAATCAACCACATTAATTAGCCAATTTACACAGATTATTATTAAAAATATCATGAACATTAAACATGGTAAAAATAAATTATCGTAACTAAAACTTTCTTTCTTGTAGTTACCTCTCTCAATAGTTGACTCATCATAAGGAAATAACAGGTTCTCAACCACACACCAACCCATGTATACATAATGATATCACAATATGCATACCCCAAGCATGGATATGCATAGTTATTTATGGATAACCATGGACACAAATGTATGTGAGTTAAGTGGATGGAAATAGCACACAAAATATATGACATAACTCCTATACATATTGGAATATAACATTATTTCCACCTTAAAATAATAAGCTAGGTGGAATGCATAAAAATCATCTAAAAGGTACCTAACTTCACCTATGAAAAAATGTATTAAATAATGGTGTAATGATTTTAATAGAGAATCTTGAAACCTGTGTTTTGTCCATAATTGACGAAAATGGAAAATGACGTTAGGCTTATATTAGGATCTTTTACCCTTAATGATAAATTCGGTGAATGTTTAGCTCACCCCCCTCACCCAAAAGTCTCTTGCATCAATGGATGCAAAATTAACATACTTAAATACACGTCTCAGTTCCATATCCATGGGAGCATGATTAGGAACATTACAAAATTTGGGATAATGAATTCCCCGACTAGAGATAAGTTAGTAATGAAACATGCATCATGCTCTATTGTGGAAAATCAATTGTAAATCTCCACCTTAAATGCCTTTGGAACATAATCCCAACATTGCAACAATTATCTCATGAAGTTGTTCTTCTCCTCCAAGGATCTATCCTTCTCATAATATTTTAGGAGGCCAACATCACTAGGGGAGAATGAATAACATATTTAATTGGGCTCATTACTATCTCCTTTCCCTCTCTCTTGATTCCCACACACAACAACAAAAAATTCTCAAATGAATGTTGGTTGACTTTAAAAAATATATAATTGTAAATATAGTAGTTATTAACACAAAAATACATATAATTGATCTAGAATAGTGCATTTCTTTATAGGAAAAGCATTACTGGTCCATAATGATTAAAAAAATAAATGCCACACCAGTGTTCCATAATCATTTTGATAGAATATCGTGCATCAATGCTCTCAAAATAAATAGGTGTACCAATGCTCTTGTTCTAATTAAAAGCACTAATATAATTCATAACTATGAAATCAACACACTTATTTTGTTTCCCATGGATTTATCGTGGTCATAAAGCTCCATGTATAAGAATAGCGTGAATGGGAATAATGGTTAGGAACATGTGCTTCCTAGTAAGAGATGATAGGTTCAAATCTAGAGAGGGCTAGAGTATGTACACCTCCATAGAGTTTAGCAGTCAAATTCTTGCATGGAGGTGGGTCCCTTGTTCCATAAACATGGGGGGTCCGATACACCAATTTGATGTTTGGCTTGCTTGTGACATTAAAATTAAATTATTATAATTGTATAAATGAGTACTACCAATGTGAGGAGTGTTCAAATGGCATTGAAATTAGTAACAATGAACATGTTGCATCCTCATCTAAAAAAAGCATTTCCCTATGTTCTAGATAGATCATGGGTTATAAGTCATTGGAATCCTTTGTCATATGTTTTCCATCAATAATAAGTGATGAACTACAGGAAAATGAATGTGTCTCATGCACCCATTTATGCTAAAGTATTCATATTTTTAGTAGGATTAATGATATATGGTTTATATATGGAAGATATTGTTGATGCATGGATAGGTTTGTGGAATATTTATACTTATACCATCTTCTTGATTTTCCTTTAATCCTATAAAGGTGAGTAAATTCTTTGCGTTTGATAAATAGAGGCCTGGTTGAAAATGGGGTCATATGAGTTATAACCACCAAATAATAGGAATATAGATCTATCACAAACATATCGTCATTCGAATTTTCATTTCACGTGTTGCATGGGAAATTATTGGTGTTAATGTTTAGGAAATTTTGAATTATTTTTTCAGTTCATGCTTGTATATATCCATACTTCTGACTTTATATTTCCTTGCAATAATGTTAATGGGTTCTATACATCCTACTTCCATGGGAACCTTTTGTTACGCAAATTTTTGTCATATGTAGAAAAATAGATGATTTAATATCATTTTTCGGTGTCCATACCTTTTGTTACTCAATTTTTTGTCATATAAAGAAAAATAAATGATTTTTTATTCATAATATCCTCTTTTGGTGGCCATACGCTACTTGTTAAAATAAATCATCTTTTATTCATAATATCCTTTTTCGGTGGCCATACCTTTTGTTACTCAATTTTTTGTCATATAAAGAAAAATAAAGGATTTTTTATTCATAATATCCTTTTTCAGTGGACATATGCCACTTGTTTATAGGTATTTAAGTGGACCGTATTGCATATAAAAATTTATGGTGGCTCAAGGTTATTATACTTATTTCAAAGGTTCCAAACTATTCGAAGTGAAATAGATCATTTTGAAGACTTCCCATCCTCCCCGAACATTTATTTAAATTTAGCCATTCTGGGCAATGTATGAAGAACTTCCAATTAGATCAAATCATTTTGAACCTTCGTTGGTCCTTACATATCACAAATTCTAAAAGAGGGGACATGGCACTCAAACTAAACTATTTTTTTCCATTCCAACCTCTCTTTATGTTATTGATACTTAGCCACTTCCATGAGCATTTAGAGTATTCAAATTTTATTGGGAATGTTTGTAGGTTTATATTCCCATCATGTAACTAATCTAATCATCTTCAAAAACTTCATACTTTGCTCATTTTTTAATCTTCTTGGAATGAGTTGGAATGACTTGAGTGGTGGGTTTTTCTTTCCATGAGATGCCCTATGATATCCTACCACATTCCCTGGTCAAAATTTAATCCACATATCCTTAAAAGTCCTACACAATGATAAGAACTACTAGAACCCTTATCATTCTCATGTCATCCCCCATGTATTAATGCATTTTCATTAAGATATATTTTACTTATCAAGTCCATCACATTGTTTTGCAATGATTATCATTCCTTGCACATTTATGACTCACTTTCCTATATCATATGAATTCGTTGTTGCTTCATCTAATGCTTACTTTTTGTTAACTCTACCATTACCACCTTTTCACTAATTCATATTCTTGACTTCCTCTCTCTTTCATGAAATTCTCTATATCAATGGTCATATCAAGTGCTCCTCTTCTCTATTGTGGAATCTACAACTTTCAAACCAACATTACAAGTGGATGGGGTTTGTACACCATTTCATTTAGTGGTCACGTACAAGAAGGAAAGTACAAATAAGTTGGTCGACATGCTTTTAAGGCCACCCACATCAAATATCGTAACTTTGGGAACTCTGATGCACATGAATCCATTCACCCATGATGCATACAGAGAGAATATTCAGACCATGTCGACTTCAAGTAGGTGTTTTGACAGTTGAAAAGATAAAGTCATGTGTACGATGGTGACAACACCATTGACTACCATCTCCAAGATGGGTTATTATATAGGTTCGATAAGTTATGTGTTCCTAAAGGTGAGCGATTGCAGTGGATTAGAGAGGCTCACACCTCCAAGGTTGCAAGGCACTTTGTTGTAGGGAAGATAGTGGCCAACTTGTAGAGGTATGTGTATTAGCATAAGATGCAATAACACATAGTTAGGTTCATAAGAGGATGCATGCTTTATTGTATTAGAAAGCCTAGTAACAAGAAACAAGGTCTATATCATCCCTTACCTATACCCACACATCCTTGGGAAAACATTTCCATGCACTTTGTGGGAGGTTTACCCACAACTACGAAAGGACATGACTTCATGTTTGTGATAGTTGGTAGGTTCAACGCACGTGTTATGATACCTTTTAGAAACGCCATAAGTGGGAAAGAAGCAACAAACTTGTTCTTTGGATAAGGGATGGGTGCACTTTGGTATACTAAGGAGCATCATTTCAAGTAAGGACATAACATTTTAGTGCATTTTGGACTACATTGTGGGAGATGATTGAGACGGATTTAAAGAGGTATATAACATTCCATCCAAAGATAGATGGGAAAACATAAGTATTCAAAAAGACTTGGTGTAACTTTTGAGGGGTTACAATTAGAAGCATCTGAAGACTTGGGATGAAATCTAGTACATATACATAACTATTATAAAAGAGTAGTCCACACTTCTACTAGTAAGTCCCCATTAGAAACTTCTCTTGGATATTTTCCACCTTCATTTTTGTATATTGCATATCAACAACGAAGGATGGGGGAGGATCTTACAGGGGATGCCTTGAGGGTCGGAAAAATTGTTGAGAATATTAGGTAGATCCATATTTAGGTAAAGGAGACACTACACAAATCACAAGAAAAATATAAGGCTAGGCATGATCAACACAGAACAATGAAGGCGTTCAAGGTGGGAAACAGAGTATGGTTACAATTAAATAAGGAGAGGCTACAGGGTCATGGTAAGAAAATCAAGGCTCTAAGGTATGGTTCCGTTGAGATATTGGAAAAGGTGACAGATAATGCCTATATAATTAATATACATCCATACATGCACATTTATTCAGTTGTAAATGTAGAGAATCTGAAACTCTATGAGCCTTCCCAAGGTAGACCAGGAAGAGGACCAAGTCATATCTTTTGTAGAGGATTTGGAACTAGATGCTCAAACATAGTGGAAGAGGATACAAGTTTGCAAAAGAGATGCATAAATACCAGACAAGGGAACATGACCTTTGGCAGATTGGGTTGAAAGGACAACTTCTAGGAAAGATTAAATGGTACACTTGAGAGAAGGTGGAGAAACAAATTCCCCACCTCATTTAGTAGAAGCTTTTGGGGACCAAAATCCTCCCAAAATAGGGAGACGTGATCCAGGTTGAATCATTATATTATTTTTCATCCATCTGATGCTTTTAGAGTGGAAAAGGTGGAGGCATAAACTCATAAGACCATTTTACTAGCGGACCCAATTTGGAAAATTGGGGTCTAAAAACATTACGGGAGCATTTTGAGGCATCAAATGGCATTTTTTGGGAAATAATTTTTTTTTCCTATGCGACACTTTCTTTTTTTCCTATTCTACACTCAAGACCTTTCCAACAACACAATAATTGTCTCAATCAAAATCCATATGCAAAATTTATGCCACTCAGAAGTTGACCTGCCTGTTTTTTCCACCATAATTGGAGAGGATGCCATGTCGGCCCCCATTATTCATGTAAAAGGGGTTATCCATATCACGATGAAGAATACTTTAGAGGAGTCCATATTTGTAGCTCTAGTTAAGAGTTGAAGGAGTCAAACCTAACCACTAGTAGACTATCAAGATGTGTTATAATCGGGCCAATAGGAGGAAAAAGGGCTCTGGTCTTTTCAAGTACATCTCGTTCCATAGATGACCAAAGTAGTCGAGAGGGATAGGAGAGTGAACACGGAGAGGATTTGTGCATCGTAGTAGTCCACAAGCCATAGTCCTTACTTATTTGTACTTCCAACCATTTTTTATTTTGAGAAAGAGAGGAGAGGGGCCTCACCTTCCAATTGGGTTTTCTCCCGAAAGCATTTCCTAGGATATATCTTGAGTCAATTAAGGTTTGTGAAACTTTATATCGATGTGTTCTCTATTCTCTGCATAATTATAATTTCCATGCATACACAATAAACAATACTTTACATATCCATAAGCTAAAGAGGGATAAAGTCTTATAGTGTAGATTTATTATTTTTAAGTATAATTTATTATATTTGCTGTGACGAATTGTCGAGTATGGAAATTTATGGATCACTACAAAACACAAAACCGCATAACATATAAACCACATAACATATATGATCTCATATTTGAATAAATAAAATTAACAAATTAAATGAGATATATTTTGTTTTCTCTAAGGCAATGATAGTGGTTAAGGTTTTATTGTTTAAAATCTACTCAATTTAAATGAGAAACTAAGAAAATATGAACTCTTTTGGATCTTATCTGAATAAGAGGTGATATGAGATTCCATCTTGGAAATGGTATAATTATTACTTGTAAGATTTACAAGTACATTATGTCAAAATGAAAGAGTTATGCTACAAATCTAAATAGTAAACAAATATTCCATGCTATCCCAAAAGAAGATTTTGTCCTCTCTACAATTTCATGTTGAAGTAAAGTAATAAAACAATACAAAGAGACAATAGTGGTAGAACAAAGCTAAATGTACATTTGGTGTCCGATATGAAGTATGTAATATAGTAGAAGTTAAATGGTGTATCGTAGGTGATTGTTTTGTTAAACATATAGTGTTATAGTATTGTCTACTAAGCCACAATGATGAAAAGAATGTTATAGCATTGTCTATTAAGCTCCCATGATGAAAAGAGAGTTTACATATGAACATTTTTGTTTCTTGTGGTTTATAGAAGCTGGTTTCCCTAGGTTGGTAAGTCAATATTTGTTTTCCAGTTAGTTATGTCAAATGTGTCATTTAAGGGACTATTCACCCTCGTTTTTTGTCACTCTAGAATGGATGACATTTACCATCATTATTTGGAAATCCCCTACTAGTTATACTTATCCACCTACCTTCCTATTTCTAACCATGATTTCCTCTCCATGTGATACTTTCTTGTCTTTGTCGATTGTGCACGAGACTCTATTTTTGAGAGATTATAAATGATTGATATAATATGTAATTTTAAGTGTAACCAAGGTTTAATTCTTGAACATTAATCAAAATCTCATACATATTCTACTACCCACAACATAATCATTTAACGTAAATACATAGAACAAGAACTTTAAAAGACTCACTCATCATCTGTAACCTTGGTAATTCTCCTATTCTCATAATTGAAGGATGGACATTGACAACTATATCCACCAAGGTCATTGGATTAAATAGAATATTCCACAACATGCAATTTCTTCATGTTTGGTTAAATTAGTCATCTAAGTTCAACTTCTACCTTTGAGCAACTAACTAGATGACACATAACTTCTTGGGTTTCCCCAATAATTTCAATATAAATGTCCATTTACAACATCAAATGTTGATTTTGCATCCATGATTATATCAATGATTAACCCAAGCCCTTTGAGACTTTCACCATGTTTTTATTTTATTCTTTAATGTGGTTTTTAAGACTTGCATCATATTTTAAATGTGGGTGATATTGAATGTGATCCCAATATTTGCAAATTACTTTCAATTAATTCATCTCAAGTGTGTGGAGACTCTTGAACAATCTAAACTACATGGAAATATATCTTTGGTAAATGTACAATCCACAAGCACATCCTCGTTAAAATAGAATGAGATTGAACCATGGGAATCTGGCTTAACAAAAGTAAACTAGAGTACTTTAAATTGTACATTTCTGAAATGACAATATTTTTTGATAATTCCGTTAGGGATACATAGATGTCGATAGAGAAAGTTTTATATTTTCCCTATAAATGATAATATAAATTTTCTACATACTAGAAGACAATGACTTTAAAATGATGTAGATTTGTTTCTTTGTGGCATTAGGATTAGTTGATGAAGTTTGGATTCTATCTTCTGTGGGAGAGTTAAAGGTATTAAATTATATTTAATTGGAGAAGAATCATTTGACAATCACATCAATACAAATGAATTTGAGTGCAAGCATAATTTTTTATGTCAATTCAAACTCGAGGTATTAGATCATTGTCATTGAATGTTTCTAAGTAACATGATTGTGTTTGCAGCTTGTATGACCATTGCAAACACCTTGCTTGTTTTTTGTGCCCTCTAGCCTACTGAACACATTTCGCCCATTTTTTTGCACTCTCCAATTGAGTTGCAATAGTTACCCATGAAAATACCCCATCACGGAGCAATCGCCCTTAATTCCCTTTTAATTCAATATTCCTCCCTCTATACATCCATCTTTTATGATTAACTTGTTAGAATCTTATTTTTTGAGGCGCTAGACATCACTACAATTTGTGAATGAATAAATAATAAAAAAATGGAGTTGTTGAAAAGATACTTTATTGATTGTCCTTGATTGTTAATTCATCATCCAAAATAAACAACTCTAATATTTAAGCATTACAATCACAATAAACAACTCTCATATTTAAGCATTATAATCACAAAAACAATTTGAACTTTTCTTTCCGGTGCTTAGCTCTCATATTTAAGCATTATAATTAGCAAAACAATTTGGAGTTTTCTTTCCCATGCTTAGAGATTATGCTAGCATGATAATCACAATAAACAACTCTCACATTTAAGCATTATAATCACAAAAACAATTTGAAGTTTTCTTTCCCACGCCTAGCTCTCATATTTAAGCATTATAATCACCAAAACAATTTGAAGTTTTCTTTCCCATGCTTAGCTCTCATATTTAAGCATTATAATCACAAAAACAATTTGGGGTTTTCTTTCCCATGCTTAGAGATTATGCTAGCATTATAATCACAATAAAAAAACTCTCATATTTAAGCATTATAATTACAAAAACAATTTGGTGTTTGCTTTCCCATGCTTAGAGATTATGCTAGCATTATAATCACAATAAACAACTCTCATATTTAAGCATTATAATCACAAAAACAACTTGAAGTTTTCTTTCCCATGCTTAGCTCTCATATTTAAGCATTATAATCACAAAAACAATTTGGCGTTTTCTTTCCCATGCTTAGAGATTATGCTAGCATTATAATCACAATAAAAAACTCTCATATTTAAGCATTATAATTACAAAAACAATTTGAAGTTTTCTTTCCCATGCTTAGCTCTCATATTTAAGCATTATAATTACAAAAACAATTTGGCTTTTTTTTTCATGCTTAGAGATTATCCAAGAATTTTATTTTAGTAATTTCATCTTATATTTCTTTATAAAAAATCATATATTCAAATTAGTAAAGGTAAAATATATACCTTAGTAAAATAATTTTTTAAACCCTACACACTTTTGGTGACATTAATAATCCAATAGTTTAAAAACTAACCCCTATCCTACAAACAAGGAATCTCATGGGCCACCAAAAATTGATGGATATCCTACAAACAAGGAATCTCACCGATTACCGATTACCAATTTAATAGATGTCTTATTATTATTATTAATTAATTCCGATTTACATTATTATTATTAATTAATACGAATTTAGGAAACATAAATATATAAGCTTTCCTTCTCTCTTCGGGCAATATACGCAGTGAAATGTGATTATGATGTCTGTACATAGTCAGACACCAAACCACCCTTAGTATAGTCTCGCTGCTGCCCTCCTCGGCGTAGTGCATGTAACTGGGATACACCAATCTCTTTTTTTCTCTCGATTATATTTTTCGCATTTCTTCTCAACTGAGCACATCGTCATTGGTAGCGAAGAATATCGTTTGTTGTTGTTGGATTGCAGGGTGCTGCTCGTACTGGTGGTGATTTCAAGATGTCGAGCAGCAAGTTGACGTTGGGGATGAGTGTGGAGGTGCGGAGTAACGAGTCCAGGTATTCGGGTGCTTGGCTGCAGGGAGTGATAGTGGCCATCTATGTGCCACCTGGGCGAGCGCATCGTTACAAGATAAGCTACCAACAAGAATTTCAATTCCTCATGGACAACGGGCAACGCTTGACAGAAGATGATGTGTCATATACCCAAGTCAGACCCATTCCTCCCCTCTTGTCAGAAACACGCTCTTACTCCGTTGGGGATATTGTTGAAGTTTACGACGATCATTGCTGGTGGTGGGGCTCCGTCATTAAAGTGTTTCATGCTGTCGAGTGTTTCTTAATTCATAATCCTCAAAACCGCTGCTACAGCAAATTTCCTCTCTCCAAACTACGCCATCCTCTACAATGGTCCAAAGGAAGTTGGTCGCTGTTGAACTCAAAGGTGACACCTTTATTGCGATTATATTTTCATTTTTTTCAATTTTTCTATAATCATTTCTTCGGTCATGAACTCCATGCGATATAGAGTTCTCATTAGAATCAATAATTTGTTTATAGCCCAGTTCTGCAGTTAATTAATGGATTGTTCTCATTAGAATCAGTAATTTGTTTATAGCCAAATTCTACGGTTAATTAATGGATTTTTATATTTCCGTTCACTTTTAATTGTTTCCAATAGAAAGAGGATGATTAGAAGTGTTTGAGTAATCCCGAATTATTAGAATTCTTTGTAAACTAGGGTTCAAACTACGATTTCATGATTATTATGTACCTCCCAGGTTAAATAGGTTAACGTCCTCCTTAAGTTTCAAGAGATTCTTGTTTCAGTTGAACTAGGGCTTTAAAAAATGATGAGGATATTGTGCGTTTAATCAAACTCGGCATTGAACTTTGAAATATATTCTTGTTTCAAGTTGAACTAGGGCTTAAATGATGAGGATATTGTGCGCTTAATCAAACTCGGCATTGATTTATTGCATGAACTTGGCATTGATTTATCCATTAATGAGCTTTTGTTTCCAATAATTTTTTCCAGTTTAATTATGTAATACATTTTCTTTACAGTCGAATTCTGTTAAATTCTGTTAGAATATAAGAACGATATTGTCCATTCTCACAAATTTGAAACTCAGTTGCATCTGTGTACACAATGGGCATCAAGCATACAAGTATGGTTGATTATGCTTACTACGTTGGAGATGGGTTCATACTTTCACATCCCTGCCCTGTGTATAAGCATTAATCCTTGCCTTGTAAGTTGAATGTAATTCACTTCAACTACTTGTGCAGTGCAGTGTAGGAGAGATGGATGATTAATTCCAAAATTTAACCCATTAAAAAGTTTTTCTTACTTTTACTAAATTCTCTCTCAGAACTTGTATTATTATGTTTCATAGTGAACTTAGGAGGACCTTCAGTCCCTCCATAATACAATGGCTAATGTATTCTTTCCTGTGTCGTGTAGCATTCAAGTGATGTCATCAATGATGGAAACTACTGTCCCGTGGCCAAAAATAGTGAGCAATCTTCTGTTGCATCATGTCCTGGGGATATGCAATCCCAAGAGCAGTCAGAAGAAGAAGTGAACACGCAGAAAAGACCATGTGGCTTGGTAGGAACGAGGGTACCACAGAAAACTCAAGAATGCTCAAATTTCCTTGATGCTAAGCGAGTTGTCAAAGATTCAAGAGGGTCCAAGTCTTTTGGAAATGGATTAAAGAATGTTGAAGCCCGTCCTATGAAAGGAGTCAAAAGACCGTATGTCCCTGATGACAGAAGACATGGAACATTCAATGGATTAAAGAATGTTGAAGCCCTGTCTCTGAGTCCTGCCCGTCCTTCGACACGAATCAAAAGACCGTGTGTCCGTGATGACAGAAGAGATGGAACATTCAGTGGCATTCAAAATGGAAAATGCGATAATGTCAAAAGGTTTACGCGTGGAGATTCGGCTGAAGCCATGGAGCAAACGATAAAAACACATGATATGGAGTTAGTGGCATATCGTTCTGTGTTAAAGGCCTTTTACGCTCAGAATCCAAGTTCCTTAAGCTTGGAATATCATTGTTTGCTGACCGACCTCCGCATTCAATTGGACATTACTAGCGATGAAAATACACGCGAGTTGAAAAGAGTCACTTCTCGGTCCTAATATCAGATGTTCATTACTAGCGATGAAAATACACGCGAGTTGAAAAGAGTCACTTAGTCATAATATCAGATGTTCGCATCTTGTAAAAATGCATTTTATGAGTATATCAACGTCAGGGAGCCAAAACATTCTCACGGCTACAGTCAAAAGCAGCTGACCTTTCAAACCATTGATTAATAATAAAGCTGAGTACATTCAGAAAATTGGACTCTGAATCTGAAGCCTTTGTTTGGCTACAGTCAAAGCAGCTGACATTTCAAACCATTGATTAATAATAAAGCTAAGTACATTCAGAAAATTGGACTCTGAATCTGAACCCTTTGTTTGGCTACAGTCAAGGCAGCTGACCTTTCAAACCATTGATTAATAATAAAGCTGAGTACATTCAGAAAATTGGACTCTGAATCTGAAGCCTTTGTTCGGTCTTTTATTTGACATGATTTGAAGATGTCCACGATTCAGTCGAATTTCTTCCTGTGGGGATGCACATTTTCGTGACAATGACTTTAAATATACCAAGAAAATTAATTTGGAAGTCAAGCTTAAGCAAGGGTTTAATTCACTCAATTGTGTATGAAAAGCTCTTTGTGTCATAATATATCATTCGAGAAGAGAATTCAAATTTATAAAGTTTATTAAAACTATTATATTGAAAATATAATTAATGCAGGAAGCGTATGACTTCATTTACATTGACACTGAACCCTATCAAACAAAGCTCAGTTTCTTTGGTCCACACACCTAATTACCTTTAAATTTATCATCCTTCCCATGAAGTATTCTCGCTGAAAAGTGTAAACAAAGAATGAGGTCCCATGTTCAGTTATTGGATGCCTAATTTGAATCCTTGGTCAGGATCCTTTCTTGACTCTGCAATTACTACTTATGTTTTCTACTTCTTGTTCTGTGTAATGGGAAGGGCCAGCCACAAACAGTCAAAAAAAATTCTTACATAATATCTTAAATAAATTTGAAGATCCCGATACAAAACAGTACATAGTTTAGGAAAACTAAACGCAGGTGGAGACCAATCTGTCTGCTGCAAGTTTAATAGGAGAATTAAGAGCACTTGGTTTGGAAGACTTTTGATGCTCTAACAACCAATCCGATTCTCTATATCCACCACTAGCTTTGTTGTCACAGCTGACAGCATTAAAAATTATTTTCTGGGTTCTTAAGTGTAATCTACATTTAAGTGATTTGGCTTGAGATTCCTATATTAATTTCATCACCCAGTTTCAAACTATATTGTATTAATTTCTCATGCAGTTGAAAGATTGTTACTTGATACTAGATAGTCTATACACAGCTGCTGGTGCACTTAAATCTTAACGCTTCTTCCTTTAAGAAGAATTTGTATATTTTGGATTGAAAATTGAGTTCAATATTGATGTTTGTGCTCTAAGGTATGTTCAATTACCACAGGTAGGTTGTATAATACTATTCCCATAAGTCACGTTGGTCTCGACAAGTTGGTTAAGCTAAGTCGCACTGAAACAGAGATGGGAACGGATACGAATAAGACAAATTTTCAAAAAATATGGATACGATACCGCAGGAAACCGTACACACATATATATATAACAAAATAAGAATTTCATATTACCATTCATCTTTTCAAATCTAGATTACATCACCAATTCAGCATAAACATTGTCATCATCATTAATGATTATTATAACATTCATGATTCAACATATCATCAGGGTTTTGTTTCAAATTTCAATCATCAACATATGACAAGTTACAATATCATCACCAAAATTAATAATAATGCATACTACATAGTACAAAGTACAAAATGAACTATGACCGAAAATCTACTAATCTTATTCATAATTCATATGGTTGTTCAAAATTTTAGAAGTTAAAACACAATCATAAATTACATTTACATATCATCAAATATGTCTTCATCCCCGTCACTAGGAAGTTCCACATCCTCTCTAGAAGTGGGAATATCGCTGCCATGTCCACTTGAAAATCCACATGTTGGTCACTCCGCATCAAACAAAGTCATATGAGACCTCACATTCAACGTCATATCCAAGTCAGGGAACTCTAGTTCCACATCCTATAATTTGGCAGCCCTAAATTTGTATTCCTCTCTCGTGTGAGAAGGCGAAGGTTTGAATGAACATGCACTAATTCCTCGGCCTTCTTAGAGCTCAATCTTTTTCACTTTATCGAATGGATGAAGCTTTCTGTACTTAAGTTCTTTTCTACTAAAGAAGAACTAGCAACATGTTAAAAGATCCTCATGGCCAATTTTTCGATATGTGGAAGTTCCCCACCATAGTAGTTCCACCATTCAATTGGACTCATTGCCCTCTTGTCCCGCATACAATCAATATCAGAACCTCAACCCTCTGATCCCACAAAATGAGCAAAAACTCTACACGGATCTGAAGCCCAATTTCAAGATCTACAAAAAGCTTTCTAAAAACCTTTTTAAATCCTTGTGAGACTTCTGGATCTTTGCTTGGTAAGGTTCTTTCTGGATCACATAGCAACTCTACAGCATAATATTTTGGATTCACTGCATAGGCCAAAAGGTGCAATGGGGTGGTCATCTTGTTCCAACTTTTGGTCAATATATCTTTTACTTCTCTATAAAAGAATTCATTTGGATCATTCTCTATGGCATTTATAGCCACCCTTATCTTTTCTATCATATAATCATTGTCCTCATACACCTCTCCTAAATTAGATACATTTGTGTCAAACACAACAAATCCACAATTGGCTTAGTAAATGCCAAGAGGTACTCCACCTTATCCCACCATTTATCATCAACAACCAATTTTTTCACTGCTTGTGCTCTATCAGGTTGGGATTGCCTCCATTTATTCCAAAGAGAAATGCATACTATTGATTATAATGCATCTTTCACCTGCATAAGCCTTGTTAAGACTATGATGTGAGAAGAAAATTGAACCTCGGCAACCTGCAGGTGTCAAATTGTCAATGTTTCAATAAATTAAAATTCATAATTTGATTAAATAACTATTATGATTCACGAATCATGACATTTGAGAATCCAATTTACATATTTGAATTTAGAGTCATAGAAATTAGAATTTATGAAATAAACTTTAAATTTTAGGTACCTTAAGGAGCTCCAACTTCGCAAATTCCATATAGATGCCTTGGGACATGTGCTGGTTTGTGATGAATGTTTGAATTCCTTTTGCCTCCTCAAAAATAACTTGAATCCACTCAATTTTCTTCCCCATCTTGCTCAACATGAGGTTCAATGAAGGTACAACACAAGGAGTCCAAAAGATGTGTTTAGATTTGCCTTCAATAATTAGCCTTGTTGCTCTACACACCGTTGCATTGTGAGTTATTACCTAGACAACATTTTTTGGCCCCACCAATTCAATTGCTTCAATCAAAATGTCAGCAATGAATTGAAAATCTTTCATTTGCCACATACAATCCACTGCCTTCAAAAACATTGGCCCCTTTGGGCTCTGAGCATTCACATTGATCAAAGGCCTATTCCTTTGATCTTTCTATCCATAAAAAATGATGGACACCCTTGAAATGCGCCATGAATTACGAATGGGGCTTAATTTAGCCTCCAAATCTAACTTTTCAGCACTCAACATTATGGTGCAGACCTTCTAATATCTAGGGATCTTGAACCCTTTTGGGGCTTCATTCACTGCTTTTATCATCTTTACCCAACAAGGAGATCACACAAAGTTAAAAGGAAGGCCATTTTCATAAATACATTGACCTATAGCTACAATTGTCGTCTCTCGAGCATCATTATTAGAACTCCTTTCAAGCGGTCCAAATTAAACTGCTTTAAACCAACAATTCCATGAGAATGAAGTGGAGACTTTGATGAAGATGCTCCCAACCTTGTTGGTATTTTTGATTGAGAAGCAGGATTTTCCTC
>APFE031142949.1:0-26525 GCA_000404065.3 Pinus taeda | reverse complement strand
GCCTCTCATTCTGGTGTTGTATGTTGATGATCATCACTAATGTAGAAAGACTCATTGAGGGCTGCAAGAGAGATCTTGCTTCAGAGTTTGAGATGAAGGATATCGGCTTGATGCATTATTTTCTGGGATTGGAGGTGTGGCAAGAGGAAGGGCATTTCTTCCTGGGACAAGGGAAGACATTGTGGATATTCTTAGCAGATTTCACATGGAGGACTGCAAACCCATGTCTACACCTATGATCACTAACTGGAAGAAGCTTCACGCTTCTGATTCCGAGTTGGTGGATCCTGCTCTATACAGAGAGTTGATTGGTTGTTTGATGTATTTGGTCAACACTCGACCAAATATATGTTTTGCAGATAACACTATGAGTCAGTTCATGTGTGAGCCCAGGGGAGTTCACTGGGTGACTGCAAAACACATTCTTCGTTACTTGCAGGGGACTGTGGATTTTGGTCTGGATTATAGACAAGGTGATGGAGTGAGACTAGCAGGGTACATGGATTCAGATTGGGCAGGTTGTGCTTCATATAGGAAGAGTACTTCCGACTCTTGTTTGGGTTGGGTTCGGCAGTTGTGTCGTGGATCAGCCGGAAACAACAGTGAGTTGCATTGACCTTAGCTGAGGCAGAGTATATGGTTGCTAGTTTGGCTAGTTGTGAGGCCATATGGCTTCGCAAGATGTTGTTTGGTCTATTTGGTCAGGCATTGAGACCTTCAGTAATTTACTGTGATAATCATAGTTGCATAAAACTCATGGAGAATCCAGTTTTTCATGACAGGGCAAAGTATATTGAGATCAAGTATCACTTCATTAGAGACTATGTCCAAAAGGGAGGTGTCAAGCTTGAGTACATTTCCACAAATAAGCAGGTAGCGGACATTTTCAACAAAGCCTTACAACGAGGCAAGCATGTCTACTTCAGAGACAAGATGGGAGGGGTGATGAACACTTTCCTCGGTAAGAGGAAGTGTTAAAATTTGAGTACCGGAGGATAAGTGGTTCCCTAAGGCTTTGATCTTTGGCCTAGGGAAAAATGTCCAAATTTATTTTTTTACTTTTCTCCTAAAGTGACTTTATAAGTGGTAAAGTACATTCTAATTTAAAAGTGACTTTATAAGTGGTAAAGTCACATTCTAATTTAAAGGTGACTTTATTAAAGCCAATGAAAAATTAGAAAGTGAAAAAGTGACTATGGAAATAAAAGGCTAAGTGGATCTTTATTTAAGTGGGTGAGTTAAAAAATAGAAAGTGAGAATTAAATGCACATTTATTCTCATCCCTAGATCTAAATGAATCTCAGCCATTAGATCTTAGGGTAATCCAAAAGGTCATTTAGAGAATAAAAGGAGAAAAGAAGAGGAAAAGATAATTCATTCTTTCATGAGCATCTAAGAGAAAGAGAAGAGAGAGCAAGGAGAAAATTTCTAAGCAGTGAGAATACATTTCAGCAAATCTGGACAACAACACTTATTGTCACGCATCCCAAGGCAAAACCGTGCAGCAGGAGAAAGGCACAGAAATCAAGGAAGAGGAACAGCAGCAATGGCATGAATTTTGAGGCAAATTTGAGCACAAATTTCGAGGCATTCGGACTACTGAAATCTGTACGATTCGTACAACAAGTTCGGGGCATGTTTTTCGAGGTTTGTTGTACAACATTTACTATTGGTTTATTGTTGGAAAAATTTGTGTTTTGGTTGTTAGCTGATTGGCACGATTTTCAAGGCAGAGTTCAAGCACGAAAATCGAGATAAGTTGTAATTTGTGTTTGCTGAAATTTTTACTGTGTATTTCAGTTTCTCTGTAAAAGCATTTTCAGAAATAAAGAAGAGCTCTCAAACTGTTTTTCTCCGAGAGTTGTAGGGGGTTTTTCCAAGACCACATTGACCAAAAATCACTGTGTTATTTTTTGTGTGTGCCTGTCATAATTTTGTTGTGTTTTATTTCTGCAATTTCAGCAATTGTGAAATCTCTAAATCTATGTTTTCAGAAAATTATTGTCATTTCCAAATTTTAGAATTTTTATCATGCTTGGATTTAAAACTAAATGCATGGAGTGATAAGGAAAACTGATAATCGGAGTGGGGGTTGAAATTTCTTCACATTTTGTATAAATACCTGAATTCTTTCAAAGCCTGGGGCACAAGTATTGTTAAAATGCATTGTGTAATTTCTACACCCCTGCAATGAAAAGTGTCTTTTGCTCCAACTATTCGATGGCCTTCTCGTGATCTATTGAATTGAAGATTTAATAGTAACTTATCTAACGAAGTAACTTGTGAAATTGATATCATGTTGTCTACGCTTTATTTCTAATTTATTTATTTATAAGTCATTTGCATCATTGCCTTGTGCTATTGTGTAAATGTTACAACAATCAAGAATATCATCATACTTGAACAAGTCACCTCTTGCAGCTATTGTGTTTACTTTCTGTGAGTGTGTTTACTTTCATGCAATTGTGATTTACCTTACTTGCGATTTACTTTCTTGCAAAGCGTGTTTCATTTCCTGCAATTTGTGGTGTATTTGATTAGATCAGTGACATGTGAAAGAATCATTATCTTGTATTGTGGTAACATTTATATTACTACAACCTCAAGACACACAACATATTGCACTAGCACATACAATGCACGACAGTTCACAAGTTCCAAACAAATCCAAAATTGACAATTAAATGAGAATACTTTTGGTTGTCTTCTCGAGTTATTCGAAGGATAATTAAAAGACATGTCACTAGGTAGAGGGCCCTTAGATGATATAATTGGCCTAGGGAAAGATACCTTAATCATTGAATGGGCTCAATTCTATTAGTATACTAACCCTACACTAAACAAGGATGTGCATAAGCTAGGGTTTATTGATATGCAATGATGAAGGAATGGCTAGACATATAGAAGTTATATAAAGAGTTTATTTAATGATTGGATCAACAAAATGAAAAAGGTAAGCCCTCATAAAGGCTTCAAGTTGAAGATTGGCTACAATTACGGTTTCTAGAGTAAAAAATAGATTAGGATGACATCAACACTATATGGTGAGGACTCACCACTATAAGAGTTAGTTTTGCATTTAAAAGGTAAAAGGACTCTAACCCTAGATTTTCATCCACAAACATCCAGTCAAAATGTCCCCAAATATAAATCAGGAAGGGATCCTCTATTTATATGATGTATATCCCTTCACGTTTACAAAAATATTAGCATTATCAACCCTCAAATACCTAAACTAATATATAAAAAACCACCTATCAAAACCATCTCAAGATCAAGTGAAAGTCGCAACCATTAGGGACAATGATCATAGATGCATCACAGTGGACCACACTTAATTGTTAAGGGTGTAATAACAATTGAAACTGAGATCACCTTCAAATAACTAGATAGAATAAGAACCATAAAAGTGTTCCCTAATTTTGTTAAGAATGGCTAGATAATTAGCCCTATTATAATGACAATGGAGGGGAAGGAATTCAAGGCATGGCCATGCGACCAGTTGATAGACGTCCATCATCCTTAGTGTATAGATGTAAAGAGGAAGCAATCATGGAGGCATGAGTTAACCCATCCCTCATCCTACTCTTTCCACCCCTCTAAGTAAACTTTTTCTTCTTTTAAAAAAGCTTTGACAATGTAATGCCCCCAAAGTGCTCCTGAAGTATAGGCGCGTCGAGGCCCTCTGAGTGTGCAACACCGACGAGGTTCCTTGGAGTTGCAATGACCAACTTACAAGTATTTGTCCCAGATTACACTTCTAACACTTTTATTCACGTGTTAGATATATTATGTGTGTGGAATCCAACATGTAAACAGAACACAAGCATAATGCCCAATACTAAATTAACATTCCTCTCATGTGCAAGTGTCGCCACTCCATTCCAAGCGTTGCAACTCCCTATAGCCACTACAACTCTAGATATAGTGTGCAGTTGTTGCAACCTCCTATAGCCGCTACAACTCTGGATATAGAGTGTAGTTGTTGCAACTCCAATCATAATCATCATTGTTGCAACTCTGGTGTTGCCACTTACAGAGATAATGATGTTGCAACTTACCTATGATCCAATGAAGATGCTACAACTCTTGCATCGCCACTTTGTTGCTCAATTCTCTACATTTTTACTTATTGCAACTCTCGTTGTTGCAACTCCGACATATCATGCCAACTCTTTGTGCAATGGTTCAACTATCCAGTCAAGACAAGTTTCCCACGATAGAAGATGACATAGGCAAGTGGGTGAGCGATTAAGGAGGACAACTCACATACTAACGACTCCCAACTAATCTGAGTCGACATTTGTTAACCGAATACCAAATTCTAGAAATAATTGTATAAGGATGAGTCGCCTGCTTCTCTTAGGTTCGCTATCTGATCTTTAACTCAGTTTATATGCTAACATTTTGTATAAACACCCAAATTCCTTCAAAACCCAGGGGGGAAATAAAAAGTATTGTTAAAACACATTGTGTTATTTCTACATTCCTACAACGAAAAGTGTCTTTTGCTCCAATTATTCAATGGCTTTCTCATGATATATTGAATTGAAGATTTAATATTACCTTGTCTAAGGAGGTAGGGCCCCCTCCTTAGCCCGGTACTGCTTGTAGCACTAGCTTATATTTTGTATTTATAAATATATTAATTTGTAGTTAATCACTCTCGCTGCAACTTCATTATTTTCCTTTTGCTACAATAACACTCTTATGCCACATTTCGATTGACTACTTATTGCTACAACTCCAAGTTATACATTTCAGGCATTAGCTTCATGGGTAATTGATTGTCTAACTAATGTCGTGCAGATTGGTTTCTGGGAATTTTGGTTTTTGTTGCAAGTTGCCTGTAGCTTATTTTTGCTTAATTTCAGCACGGTAGTACTTTATATATAAGAGTTGTGTGAATCTAATTTCTTGATTTATACGCTTTATTTCTAAATTATTTATTTATCACATTTGCACAATAAGGACGTGTTATTGCATAAATGTTACAACATTCAAGAATATCATCATACTTGAACAAGTCACCTCTAGCAGCTATTGTTTTTACTCTATCAGTGTGTTTACCTTCATGCAATTGTGATTCGCGTTCCTTGCGATTTACTTTCTTGCAAAGAGTGCTCCATTTCCTGCAAGGTGTGGTGTGTTTGATTAGATAAGTGACATGTGAAAGCATCCTTATCTTGTACTCTGGTGACATTTAGATTACTACAACCTCAAGATACACAACAAATTGCACCAATCACTAGGTACAATGATCATAGATGCATCATAGTGAACCACACTTAATTGTTAAGGGCGTAATAACAATTGAAATTGGGATGACCTTAAAATATCTCACTAGAAAAAGTCTCATAAAAGTGTTCCCTAACTTTATTAAGGATGGCTAGATAATCATCCCTATTAGTTCTTTCCAGCCCCTAAGGGGAGTTGATGAAGGTCTTCAATGAAAGGTGCCATGGCCATGCAACTAGTTGATGGAGGTCCATCATCCTTAGTGTATAGATGAAAAAAGGGAGCAATCATGGAGGCAAGGGTTAACCCTTCTCTCATCCTACTCTTTCCACCCCTCTGAGGCAACTTTTTCATCATTTTTAAAAGCATTGACTATGTAATGCCCCCAGAGCGTTGCTTGAGTTAAAGTGTGTGGAGGCCCTTTGAGCGTGAGGCATCAACAGGGTTCCTTATAGTTGCAATGACCAGCTTAAGAGTATTTTTCTACCAGATTACACTCCTAGCACTTCTATTCACATGTTATATATATTATGTTTGAGGCATCGACGTGGGTTCCTTACAGTTGCAGTGACCAACTTACGAGTATTTGTCTCGCAGATTATACTCCTAGCACTTCTATTCACATGTTAGATATATTATGTTTGTCGAATCCAACATGTAATCAAAACACAAGTATAATGACCAATCTTCAATTAACATTCCCTCTCATGTGTAAGAGTCCAATCAACATTATTATTGTCATGTTACAATATTATGTCACGTTCACACAATACAATAATGCTCATAAAGAAGTACACCAAGATATCGAAAAAGGGGCCAGCAGTAAACCGACAAATTTTATCATAAACGTTTCACAAATGCATTACAATGGTGCCAAATATCCAAGTTAGCTCTTTATTTGCTCCTGAATGAAGCCCTAAAATCTACATTCAAAACAACCTACTCAATCCACCCATGGGTTCGCACCTTTGGTTGTTAAAGAGACTTCAAAGTGCGGCATACTACTGAAATCACAATTCCAAACCCTTAGCTACAATCATCGTCCAACTCGTGCATAGAACCTCCTCTCGAAATTTGGTCAGTTAAGTTTGTTTCTTTACTTTACCTGTGAGGATAGCTTGAACCTCAAATTCAATTATGCCATACTTCGTGGCTCGGACTTGCAGCAAGGTTCAAAGTTGCTATTAGACACCTAATTTGTTAGGGTTATGGTGGACGATCACTGCATGTCCATGAAACTGTGGAAGTTGAAACCAACGATTTGTATGTTGCATTTATATGTACATCATTCTTGATAGAAGTTGAATTAATTTCCAACAATGGTATCAAATTGTGGTAGATATGATATTCATTGAATAGAATAAAAATACTACTCGATGTCAATATGGGCGTAGAAAAACTTTGTCGTAGTGTATGTTGGTCTTAGAATCGACCACGCCATTGTTGAGTCAAAATAGAGCATAGTCCAAAGGGACATTGCTCAATTTCCATTGTAGCCGAAATAGAGGTATAGATTGACTAGAAAGAGCACGTGCATTGCTGAAAGAAATCCAAGAGTTTCTTCACATAAGCCAATGTTTTTTCATTAAGGATCCACAAGGAGGTGGTAAGGATGACCTGAAGGCTTCGAAAGAGTGTGTCATGGACACCTTGATGTTGTTGTCGAGGTTGAGGCTCACCATGGCCGAGTATATATTCATATGTTAAATTGACATCATTTGCGGAACATTGCTCCCTTCGTTTCTCAAATGGTTGAAGATTTTTGGTGGTCTTGTAATATATTGTCTTCATAATATTCTTTACCAAATATTTTAATCAATTTATATATTGCAATATGTAGAATGTCAATCCAACGTCTGTAAATTACTTAATCAACACTAGTTGTATATAAATAGGTGCATTTTTTGGTAATATAAGCTAAATGTCTCTTTGTATGTGAATATTTGTACCATAAGCTATTGCAACATTTTAAGCATTCGTCCCTAGAGAAGTTCAGAAAACTCATCGACTCATGAAGCCATAATAGCTACAATTGATCAGCGCTAAGCCTTAGCCTAAGGAAGAGCTGGTGGGACGCAGCTTTTCTGCAGGCCATTTTGTTGGGCAAAAAGACGTTAGAAGAGAAAGAGAAGCACAGTGAGGGAATTTTTCCTCAGAGGACTTCCAGCCAAGGAGTCTGAATTCTCACTAGCTGCACAGCAGTGGAGAGAGGCAAACCTACAAGCTCCAAAAGGTAGTGCGTAGGCCAGTCCAGTGCTACGCAGAGGAGAGGGAGCAATTCGACATTTTTTTGGCAGAGATGGCAGCCACATCTCCAGGAGGGAGGTGGGGTGATCTAGAGATGTAATTCGAAAGGACTGCAAATGGGCAGGATCCTTGAGGAACCCACCTCTTGGATCATTACCTTGCTATGGGAGCCCAGTTTTGTGGTAGCAGGATGGACTAGTGTCGGAGACACAGTTGCAGCAGCTAGGAGCGCCAGAGACTGAACGGCACAGAGCAGAGTTGGTAGCAGTGCAGATGTCACAGAGCAGAGATCAGCAGCAGCGCAAATGCTTCAGAGGGTCAGAGCAGAGACTAGCAGCGATCATGTTCCAACATTCACATGGTATCATACTGAACATAGTTAGTTCAGTAATTTGGGATGTTTTTTCGTTGCTCATGCAGTAGCAGCAGCAGTTGGCAATGGCAGTGCCAGTAGCAGCACAGATGCAGAATTTCAGAGAGTTTCAGTACGCAGAGACTAGCAGCAGTCATGTTCCAACATTCACATGGTATCATACTGAACACAGTTAGTTCAGTAATTTGGGATGTTTTTTCGTTGCTCATGCAGTAGCAGCAACAGCTTGCAGTGTAGAGGCAGTTGGCAGTGCCAGTGCCAACAGCAGCACAGATGCAGAATTTCAAAGAGAGTTGCAGTACGGATGCAATGTTGACAGCGGCAGGGCCAGCGGCAGTACAAATGCAGCGTTTGCGCAGTAGTTGGTGGACAGGATGTCAGACATCAACAACGCAGAAGGAGATGTTACAAAACAGAGTGATGCTTCAGTAGGTTGCATTGCTAGAGCACATTCCTCGCTAAGATGTAGTGTTGATTTCTGGTAGCATCGAATGTGATCTATGTCTCAAATTTTGCAAGGAAGCTTAAACACATGTATTCCAAAGAACCCAGAAAGCGTTTTGGGAAATTCCACCCAGAAACAGTTTTATTAAAATAATTAATTATTTTTAATGGGACCATAGAATAATTAATGGGTATTAATCTAATTGTGTGTGTAACTTCGAGGATCAAGCAGAAATGATCTTAGCCATTGATTAGCTTCTAATCTAGGTCGTTGAATGTCAACGAGGAGATTATTTAAGGAGGCTTGAGGGTCATTTGGAAAAACACACACACAGAGTTCAGAAGTTCGATTTTCTGAAGTAAAGCAACTGCGATGAGAATTTTGATTGTGAGTTGTTGCAAAGAGGGGAAGAGAGATTTTTGGTTGGAGGAGATCTTCTCCGGAGCCAAGAATACTCAACAGAGAGGCAAAAACACACACAAGGGAGGCAATGCAAAGGGTAGAGAGGGTGATGTAGAGCCAAGAAGGGCTCAAGCAGGCTCCACACAAAGCAACGCAACAGCTTCCAGGAAAGAGATCCAAATTTGCTAAAGGAGTTGACGTTTCTAAGCCAAGAGGGTTGGAAAAGGCTCCTGGAGGCAGATCGATTCTCGTTGGGCTGACGTAGTGACTTAGAGGCTGACGCAGGGCCCACGCAAGACAGCGTAAAAGTATTTGGGAAACTCACAGTTCAGTTGTCGAATCAGCCGAGATCAACAGTATTGAGTGAGGTAATCTCACCAGTCTTTCTTGCAAAGTGATTTTCTCTGTAACTCGATTGTCGAGAGGGCATCCAAAGTTGTATTCAAAATACTTCTACATAATAATAAAAACCCTCAAATCTAATGCACCAATTTTCCTGCATTAGGTTTTTTCGGGGACATTTGTCCAAAAAATACTATATCACTTGTGTATCTTTAATGTTCTATTCTTGTTTTGGGCAAATCTATTAATTAAGTGAAGGTCGTAGTTGTATTAGCTTCAATATTTGTTTTAGAAAGCAGTAAATAATTTGTTTCAGTAAATAACAAATAGGAGAGTTTAATCAATGGTTGGAATATCTGTCTCCGACTAAGAGGTACTACTGTCGACGGCATTCTCTGTTGGGTGAGCCATTTCTGGCACCCAGGTTGTATTTTGAAAACTGCATATTAATAAAACCCTCTAAATAGTTGCACCAAGTTTCCCGCATTGGGTTTTTATGGGGACATTAGTCCAAAAACAACGGTGCCACTTGTGTGTTTGTTTTCTTTCAGTTGATGATCTGTATGTGTTGATACTGTACTTGTATTTATTTTCAATATTTACATGGTAAATAACTTGTTAAGTAACTAAACAAGTAGGAATAAGTAAATCAAATAGTACAGGAAGAATTTCTAATGGTTAGAGTTAGAAATTCCAACACAAGGGTGAGGTCTTTAGTCATTTTAGAGATTTCAAAGCTCAAGCGGAGAACATGACAGGAAGGAAGATCAAGGTGTTGAGGACAGACAGCAGGGGAAAATACACATCTAATGCATTCATTGATTTCTACAAGAAGGCAGGAATCAAGAAGGAGAATACAATGACCTACAACCTACAACAAAATGGGGTTGCAGAGATGAAGAACCACTCTATCACTAGTGTGGAGAAGGCCATGATCCATAATCAAATTTTTTCAATATTTTTTAGGACTGAGGCATGCAGCAAAGCTGCATATTTACATAATAGAATGCCCACACCAGATTCTAAAGGGTTAGACACCAAAGGAAACATTCACAGGTATAAAGGCTAAGATAGGACATCTCAAGCTATTTGGTTTTCCAATCTATACACATACTTATGGAAAAGAGGACAAAGATGCAACCCTCACGTGAGAGAGGCATCCTCATGGGATACAACAAGGATTTGAAGGCTTATAGAGTTTTCCCAATAGATCAATGGAAGATAGTGTTGAGTCGAGGTGTCAAGTTGACCTACCAACAGATGCAAAGGGGCCTCAAAAGGAGGAACCAATGGAGGAGCTGAGAGCAAAGCCTTCCAATAACAGAGATAGCTAGCATGTCGAGCCTCCTAAGACCACTTTCAGGGACATCAAACCTCTACAAAAGTTTCCAATGTACATGGCTTTAGTGACCAACATCATAGACTCAAAGCCTTACAGCTTGGAGGAAGCAACTAGCCATCAAGTGTGGAGAGATGCCATGGTGGAGGAGCACAACTCCATCATGAAGAATGATGTTTGGGAGATTGTACCAAGACTAAAGGAGAAGATAGGTGTGACTTCCAAGTGGCTTTACAAGGTAAAGCATGTAGCAGATGGTAGTGTGGAGAAATACAAGGTCAGATTTGTGGCTCTTGGGTTCTCTTAGAAAGAGGGAGTAGACTATGAGGAGAATGTTGCTCTCATAGCCAAATACTCCACTATTTGAACAGTTCTTTCAATAAATTTTGAGATGGGATGTAGCATCCATCAAGTGGATATGAAAATCAGCTTCCTGAGTGGCATCATTGAGGAATAAATCTACATCAAGCAACCACAAGGGTTTGAAGTCCATGACATAGAGCACATGCATACAGGCTTAAGAAAGCCCCGTATGGACTCAAACATGTGCACAGGGCCTGGTATGCCAAGATTGACAATTATCTATAGGGCATAGCCTTCACCAAGAGTAAGGCAGATCCCAACCTATACTTCTTGTTGGTTGGATCTGAGACCCTCATTTTGGTGTTATATGTTGGCAATCTCATTCTGACAAGTGCAGAGAGACTAATGCAGGTTGCAAGTCAAATCTAGAGTTAGAATTTGAGATGTAGGATATTGGGTCAATGCATTACTTTCTCGGAGGTTTGGCAATAACTAGGTGAGATCTTCCTCAAATAGGGAAAGTGCACTCTAGAGATGATAAAGAGTTTCAGGATGAAGGATAGCAAACCGATGGCCACTCTAATGGTGATGAATTTGAAGAATATTGATTCTTCAGTTTCAAAGTTGATAGACTCCAAATAGTACAAGTTGTCAAGTAGTTGATTGGTTTATTGATGTATCTGGTCAACACTCGACCAAACATAAGCTTTGTTGTTAACAACCTAAGCCAATTCATAGTGGAACTAAGGGAGATTCACTAGATTGCAACAAAGCATGTGCTCAGATATTTTCTAGTCTAGTGTTTGTTTGGTTAATTTCTCAGAGCCATTTTCCCTGTAAGGGAGCTCTTGTAAGTTCTGAAGATAATTTTAAATGATGAACTAATCTAGAAGACCAAAAATAATTGTGCATTGTCTATGATTGCTTTTCTCATTTTCTGTTGCATGCAAAAGTTAATAATTCCAGCAAGTAACTAGATCTTATCTATTTGTTTAGATAGTTAGTTTTAGGATAATTTAACATCCTCCAATATCCATTTCCCAATTAGGGAAAATGCCCTTACCATTTCTCTCTAGAAAAAATCCTATAGAGAATTAGTAAATCAACAAGTATTTGATTTTAACAAAATTATCATTGAAATGGCAGATGGAAAGACCTCTTCAAAAATTCTATTATCGCTATGAGTCATGGTGAAGATAAACGAAATCATTTGAAAATATAGCAATCAAACATGTGTTTTAAGAATTGAATTAATCTACAGATAAATTATCCAAGCCTTACTCCTACAAGAAGGCTCACTGATCACAAATGAGAAAATGAAAAAGGAATTTTTTTAAGAGACCTTTTTAACATTTATAAAAAACCTGTATTGTTGATTTTCTAGAATTGAGAATGACTCATGTAACTATCCTTGAAAAAAAGTGATGCAATTTGTTGGCTTAAGCCAAATCATGATGGAAGGTTGTATATGAACTCCTCTTGACTATAATCCAACAAATGTTTCTCAACCAACTTTTTTTTCTTTTGCAACAACCAAGAGACATAGTCATCACTATAATGAACCCTATATAAAGGCTTGTGAACTCTATTTTAAGCTACCTCAAGTGGTCGGGCTCAACCGAAGTGGCCAAGGATATGGCCATGAAGTTGGGATGAGTCACAGCTTATGTGGTTTTTTTTGGTTATTGATTAATTATTTCCATCTCACGTCATTTTTTATTCCTAACAACCAATGTCAGAGCACAGGTTGCTTTGAGAGAGAGATTGTGAAAGTTGTAAGATGGAGAATTTGTTTGTCTACTATGTTTGTGTAGGAGGTATATATTATTGTTGGTTGAAGATTATCTAAATCTCTGAAGAAAGTTGCAACTATTGTGTTTTTCAAGTGTTGTTGAGATCATGAAGGTGTTGTAAAAGCTTGTGTTTAGATCTACTTCAGTACATAACAAATGTGTGAGTCAAAAACTAGTGTCAAGTCACTTATTCTGGATGCTAAAATTCAATCGTTTTTTTTTATTACTAGAGAGAGTTACCCATTTGGCTAAAATCCAATGTATTATTGGGAGTATAAAGATCTAGACCATACTTATATCTAAGGTTGTAAAGTTAGTACAAAATCTAAATGGAATGACCTCTAGTAGACTAGATTGACATTAGGTGATAACCCTGATAAGCAATCATAGTTTTTCTATTGGCTCAAGTTTTGGGCACATGATGAGTCTAATTGTTGGAGCCTTCGTTAATTTTGAATGATTTTGACCAGTTTTCACTGACCAAAGGGCGGGAAAAGGACAAATGACAACAACGATTGGGTGGCAGAACGAACAGTTGTGAAGGAGTGATGGCAAGGCAAAGGCAGCCAAGGAGACGGGAAGGCGCAAGCAGCCAAGAGAGAAAGCAACCGAGCAAGAAATGGAAATCTACACAATCGGGAAGGACATGAAAGGGGAAGAACAGAGAGGAAGAAGGTTGTTGTTGAACCCGCCAGAAGCAGAAGGAGTTGTTTGCAAAAGAGGTACGCGGATGCAGATGCTGAAGCAGAGAGAGCTGGGATCCGAGGGACTGGGTTGCGAAGCTAATCTAACCCGAGCAATTGAGTCAAGTATTCTATGTAATGTTTATGGCGAAATGCCGGATTATGATGTATTCTGTTATGCTAAGTTAATATAATATAGAGCTGATGGTTGTTGCGACTTGTAATGTATTGAGCACCATGATTTGTGGGCCTATTAAAATTTTAAGTAGTCTGCATGTTGCATGTAAATGGTAATTCATAGATTGATGTGAGGATGTTGTTGGTTATGTGTTATTTATGATGGATCTATGCGTATGAGTTATGGGTACTGTTATCTTTGTTTCATGTAATATGGATGCATATGTGTGTGATCGCCTATGCCCGGTTATATTCTCTTGACCCCATGTTGAACCCTTCTCCCTTTTGGTCGCGGCGCGCTTCGGGTGAGACTCCTTGCCCTTCGGGGTGAGGTGAAAATGCCAGCATTGTCCTAGACTACATCGGACCATTGTTGGCCTCTTGTGCCTAAACCTAGGGTCTTTTCCCTGATGACTCTTTCGAGCCAACACTAACCTTGATGTTGTACAACATTCAAATAATTGTTGTACCTTGAAGGAAATGATGTAATGTTGCAAGGGTTGCATGATCAGTTGTACGTGACACCCTTCAGTTTTTGGACCAATTTGTAAACCCTGACATTAGGCAAGTTATTTAAGCATATATTTTGTATAGGCATTTGTTTTTTGCTAGAGTTGCCAATTTGGCTAAAATCCAATGTAGATGATGGAAATACAAAGATCTAGACTATACTTATATCTAAAGTTGTAGAGTTAGTACAGAAGCTAAATGGAATGAGTTCTAGCAAACAAGATCAACATTAGGTGATAACCATAGTAAGCAAACATAGTTTTTTCTATTGGCTAGTGTTTTGGGCACATGATGAGGCTAATCTTGATGTTGTTGTACAATACTCAAATACTTGTTATACCTGAATTGAAATTAGATAATGTTGCAAGCACTGCATGATTGGTTGTACTTGACACCCCTGAGTTTTTGGTCCAATCTGTAAAACCTAGCCTTATGCAGGTTATCTAAGCATACATGTTGTAGCACATGGAATCATCCCTCTCATGCATGGATAGGATGTAGGATCGATTTTTGGAATGAACCAGTTGATTGTGGTAGGTACTCTTACGTTGGCTCGATGTTGTTGGAGATGTTCAATATTCTATTAAGGAGAGAATGTATGAAGCAATCTTAGAATGTCAGATAGTTGGGACCAAGTCATGGTTAAGGAGGAATTTAACATGCAAATGAAAATATTTTCTAGAGAACTAGTGAGTACAATGGTTGCCATCCATGTAGCTCAACAAATGGATTTCCATTTATATGGACATCAATATCATATTTGCGTATGTACAAAAGGAAGGAGCAAGTAAGCCCAATAATGAAGAAACTAAAGATGAGAACATGACTCAAATCAATACAAAGACAACAAATCAATAAGTAGAAGATTAGATAAGAAGATAAACATTAAGGAATCATATCATAAATGCTTAGCAAAAATTATTAAGGGGGAGTTTTGGAATATTATAATTACATTGGTAATGAATCTAGAAAGCTCTAGATCTAGTTTTGTTTTGAGACCATGGTTTAAGTAACCCATTGTATTTGTTATAATGAAGGCTATATAAAGGTTTTTAAAGTTTGTTATAAGCTGCCTCAAGTAGTCAAGCTCATAGGAAGTGGCCAATGATACAAGAATAGGTTGAGATGAGCCGCAACTCATCCGTGTGGTTGTTTTCTTGTTATTGGTTAATGATTTCTGTCTCACTTTATTTTTATTTCTAACAAGTCTGGACACTCTCTCAGCTCATGGAAAACGCCACCCTCCTATAGGTTCTACACACTCCCCACCCATGGAAAAATGACCCCCCTGACCCTCATGTGAATCCCTCTCCTCCTCCCCAAGAAGGCTCACGATTTTCTTGCATGGCAATACATGGATCCATCTTGAAAATCAAGGTGGGTTCTTTTTCTATCACTGGATAATGTTTTCCCTCTATCCCAATGACCCCCCATATCTTCATAATTGTGGGTGGTTGGTTTTCCAACTACCCAAATTTAAATTATGAAAGATAAGTAACAATTCGGTTTTTTATTTTTTTAAATAAAACTTAATTAATTATATCTACAGACAGGAAAAAAAAAGTTGTGCATACATCTTTCTCTATATGCATTATCCAACGTCCACTTATTTTGGCATATATGAAGATATTTCCCTTTCCCTCACTGAAATTTGAAATTCCTTCAACAATATCTACCAGATTTCCAGTAGATTCAATTCATCCCATCCCATCCCACAATATTTTGACAATATTTTACATGAAGAGACCACCTATAAAATGTAAAAGCAATTCATCAACCACTAATAAAATTAGATGAAAGAACATTTTCCATGACCACATTTATAAAGGACAAAGTTGCTTTTCAATGACCACATCCATCAAGGACAAAGTAGCAAGGTGTGACAAAATCGCTTAAAAGGTTTTCGACCCCGCAGCATATCTTACACTTCAAGATCCTCCAGCAACAATATAGGCAAAGGAATCAGAATAGGCATGGGCAGAGACTGATCCAGATCGAAGATCCAAAAGCAAAGACAACAGTAACAGAGGTACCAACACCGTCAGCAATTGTTTAAGCACCACTAGCAGAAGGAGCAATTGTATTCATATTAAAGTGAAAACTACCTTATCTAGCCCATTGAGATGGAGAAGAAACTGAAAGGAATATCGTACATCAGTATAAATATTGTGGGAAATATAAAATTTGAGGATGATCATATACTTCAACAGACACATTATCAGCCACGATACCATACACAGCAAAAATCCCTGATGGAATCGCCATTTTTTTCAAATATAAGGCAAATACTCTTGCGATATAGTATCATAGGGCTCCAGCTGTAATGAGGAACCATGATACGGAATATATCTCACTTGGAAAACTACGGTGGGGCTATCCATGGGTTTATGATTTTATATAAAATCAATTGGGAACATCGGCCCTTCATAGAGAAAACGCAAATAAACTTAAACGCATAAAATTCCTGAATAACTTAAAAACCGTTTGAAGCATGAACATATTCATATACAGTCAACCAAATTCCAAGTTTAAACCTATGACCTATCTATCATTCGAGGTTGATGTAAAAGCGTCCTCGGCCATTATAATATTAAAATTGACGTAGAAAACATCCATCAGATCTTATGTTGTACTCCCAAGTCTATAATTGTCAATTGGGTTGGTTCATTTATATTATAGCAGCATGAAATCAACCCAACCTCGTGGCATATCTACCCTATAGTGCCTCAGTGAACTGCAAACTAAACCTCGCCAACGATTCATCAGAAACATTTATTATGAAACAATTTATTTAGGTTTCCTCGTTTATATTAAAGCAGATTGAAATTAACCCAACATCGCGTCAAATCTACCCTATATTGCCCGGGTAAACTGTAAACCAAACCAAGCCAATACTTCATCGGAAAGATTTATTATGAAACAATTTATTTAGTATCAATATTGTTTAAACCCTTGAAAGCTGAGAGAAGGGAATAATGGGTATCCGTTTGCCCATAGCCAATGGCCGAGGAAAGGAACTCAGTTAACTTTGTCTTTATTTAGTACTAAAGTTATTTTGAACTATTAAAAGTTGAGAAAATGGAGTATTGTGTACCTGTTTGCCTAGCGCTGATGGCTTGAGGACAGGATCCCTGCTGTCTTTCACAACTGAGCTCGCCTTTGGAATGAACAATGTTCAATTTGGAGCAAGTAATATGTGATATTTTCCTATTAAATGCACAAACAGGCTTTAATTTACAAAATATACAAGGATAAGATATAATGATAAATCATTTCATACAGCCATGAAAAATAATATTAATAAATCTAAAAAAATAAAGAGAGGACGGTTTAAGCCAGGAGTCTAAGGAATATAAAAACATTTAGTGGAAAATGAACAATAGATTAAGATACCTCAACGGAATCCATTAGGGATCGACATGCAGCGTGGTGAGTTGATTTAACTCCCCATTCTCAGCTCTATTTCTCCAATTATGCTTCAAGCTCCAGCAGATTCAAATCCAATTCACCTTCCAGCCTTTACAACTTTACAATTTCACATATACATCAACACGACATATAACATGAAAAAGACAGGCACGCACCAGGAAAACAAAGAAGAAGAATCAACCACAAAAAATTCACAGAGATCACATGGGAAGCGCTTCCATAGACCAACATAAACAAACGAGGCAGAGACCAGAACGTAACATATATAAAGGAGGAGGTGAATGTGAATAATCAGAGCTGGGAGCAGCTTCCTTTCTCTCTGTAACAACTTGCATTGAATTAAATTCGTTCGTTCTATCTCGAACCGACCTCTTCTCTGTTTCTCTCTCCACTGATATTTGAAACTCAGAGGATAACACTTAATAATAATCTCTAAAAATTAATTTCAGTAGATTCATTGCACTCCATCTAGCACTATCCGCTATTTTGCATGGACAGACCACCTGTAAAATGAAATAATAATTCATATCGAAGCATTAATAAAATTAAATGGAAGGCACATTTACTATGAATGACAGACATTAAAGGACTATAGTAAATTAACATAAATAGTGTGAGGAATTGAAAATTTTGAAGCGCTCATCCGTCAGGATACCATACGTCCAATAACCCTGATGGATTTGCCACATTTTTCCATCTACCGTGCACAATTATTGACATTTTGCACAGTTATTCTTCATCTTTATAAATGGAAACTGGGCTTTCTCACCTAGACGAACGACAGTGCTCGGATTTGAGCGTCCTCGTGAGGATGGAAACACAAGTCTGCCAGACAAAGAAAAGAAATATGCATCTGAAAGGTAATCGAAATGAAACCGCGGCCACCATTACAGTGCACAGGGTATAGGTCCGCCAGACAAAAAAATGCAGGTGAAAGGTCATCGAAATAAAACAGCGGCCACCATTACAGTGCACAGGTTATATAAGGCGGCTCCGTATTTACTTTTAACATGCCACGACCCACACGCACCTCAAGGAAACTGCATCGACCACCCTCGCACGCATGAGAAGATGCAGTCATTAAATGTTACGTATCCTAGTTAAAAGAAAAGCTCTCTAATCAATCATGATTATTTTATTTACCTCACCGACATATGCTCTGTAGATGCAGTCATTAAATGTTACGTATCCTAGTTAAAAGAAAAGCTCTCTAATCAATCATGATTATTTTATTTACCTCGCTGTATATCTCTCCGATTAAGTTTAGTAAAGAAAAGCTCTCTAATCAATCATGATTATTTTATTTACCTCATCGACATATGCTCTTTATATCTCTCCGATTAAGTTTAGTTCCTTCACCGACATATAGCAACGGCTCGGAATGCTTTTTTTTCCAAACTTTCACCGACATTTATCTTCATGACTTTATAAAAAACAATAGGGAGAATTGCGAGTTTTTCTTTACATTTTATTTAGAAAGAAAGAAATTAGTTTTGTTTCTTCATGTGTTTGGTTATTTTTTTATAAAATTTTACTATAGTTGAATAAATTATTTAAAATTCAAGAAAAATATTTAATTATATAGGTTAAATTTTCAAATAGAAAATAAGATAAACCATAAATTTATGGAGTTGTTTTTAGTGTCATTTTTTGGACTTTACGGTGTCGGAATCTAGTAGAAACATTTGAGGTGAAATCTTGATTTGTGATATTTAAACTGGATTTTTTTTATTGTATACATAGATTCAGCGCCCTCAAAAACCCCTAGGGCATTTAGATTGTGCAGAGTTTCCCATCAAACTTATGACTTCCCCTAGAGCATTTACATTGTGCATAGTTTCCCATCAAACTTATGACTTCAATAAATTATTGCCAAATTTTAAAAAAAAATCGTCAAAAAACTTCCAAAAAATCACCCTCAAAACAACTCATAAACCTATTCCTATTCCTATAATTTTTATTGATAGAGATATGATAATATTCCTATATAATAAAACAAATTCCAAAATTAAACTTTAACCTAGGATTCGATATTAAGTGTTAGGTTAATATAAAGTCTTGGATCATAAAATGTATAAAAGTACAACATTCAATTAACACAAACCTAAGTTACGTTAATATAAAGTCATGCATCATAAAAAGCATAAAAATACAACATTCAATTAACCAAATATATATATAAACTTGAACCTAGGATACCACGTTAAGGTAAAAACATATTGAGTGTTAGGTTAATATAAAGTCACGACCTTACTGTAAAAACATATTGAGTGTTAGGTTAATATAAAGTCATGGATCATAAGATTTGTAAAAAATACAACATTCAATTAACAAAACACAAAAATATTTGTATTACAAATTAAGAGTATTTTTTTTATTATTTATGTGGCTAAGTAGATATTGTAATGGTTTTTTTTCTCAAATTCATATTAGTTTTGGTTTGGTTTCACCAAAAAAAAAAAAAAAAAAAAAAAAACTTATAGTATAACATTATATATTGAAATATATAATTTTTAAAAAATAATTTAATTTATTTACGGTCAATTTGATTGGATATTATATTGAATATGTTATTGTCCTTTGCTTCTATTAATGTGTTCATTACTTATATTAATTAACCCGAAGTACATAAATCACATTAAAATGGACATTTATGATACATTTTGTTTTGTGAAAGTGATAAAATTATTGCTAATGAGTATAATCATTTTATATTCTTATTATAAAAATGGCTAATGATTAATATATTCTAATAAAAATATATATTATTTAAAATTACATATATAATTTAAAATGATTATTTAAAATCACATATGTAATTTAAAAAGATTTATTAATGGTATGTGAGATATATTTTTATTTTTACATTATATTTTTAAGGGGTAGAGGTCACTTATGTTTTTGTGCGAACTTAACTACATATGATAAATTTTACACTATTAAAGAATTAATGATATTCAAAATAATAAAAGGTTTGTATTCACAAACCAAGATATAATAGAAATTTATGATAGGACCTCTATACCCAGGTCTAATAATAAAATTTTCATAAGAGCGTACCCACAAACTATAAAAAAAAAAAAACAAATGTAAACTATTAATAATTATTTCTATGTTGCAATACAAATAATGTTAATTTACAAAATTTAATAATGCATTTAATTACAATTAAAATGAATCTAATTATAACATTTTAAATTTTGTATTTTGTATTTTTATTATTTTCTACTTTTATTTAGCTATATTTAAACTAAGTGGCGAGGACTAACTACTCTGTAGCCCTTATTTATATTTGTATTGGTGTAGAGTTTTTTATTATATTACAATCTTAAGTGTAGTTCTCTTAATTTATGTTTTTACTGGTGATTAATTTTTTATTAAGTTTATGATGAAATTTCAAATTTGATATATTTTAATATATATGGAGAGAGCAAAATAACATGAAAAGAATTAAATAGAATAAGAAAAGAAATCAATTCCATAATTAAATTTTATATATATATATATATATATATATATATATTATATAAAGTTATATCTAAAAGTTATATCTAAATTATATTTATAAATAAAAGGAGTTTATATGAATTATATTGAAAAAAAAAAAAAAAAAAAGCTATAAAGTAAAGAAAGGAAAAATTGGGAAAATCTTATATAGTAAAATTGAAAATTGAACCTACATAAAACATTTTAGTGATTATAGAAAAGTAAATTTTTATTAAGGGTTTTGGAGTTTTTTTTAGTGTAACGCCTCTAATTATTACAAGTGTTTGTCAGTTATTTTTGTTTAATGTTATTTAATTGAGGTAAATGAGACTTTATAGTTAAAGGCTTATAGAAAAGCCTAATGAAACTCAAAAGAATATTTTATGGAATTTAGATAGGAATATATATGTTTTATTATTATTATTAAGGATTGGAGGAAACTTAGAACTCTCGGGAGGCTCTGAATGAATTGCTAACTTCCATGCGGTTTTGACGGTTAAAGTTCTTGGTTCCTCTCATTCCCTAGGGACAAATAGATCTCACTGGGATGAAAGGGTTTTTGATGATTATTTTTTGGGAAAAAGGAAGAGATAGAAGGGCACTGCAAGACCTGACCAATATTGGTAAGTGTATAAGCACGCCACTGTGGAGTAGAATTCTTGCGTTGGGCTGGAACTAGTGGAAGACTCCACTACAGACAGAGGTCTGTAAATTCTTAGGCTGGACCTTGGAGGGGTCTCGATGTGATGCAGGAGCATCCAGCTCACCATAAATTGGGCAAAAAGAATTCCAACCAGGTTCAAAAGCTAGTGATCGATTGGACTGTTAAATTCTTACGGAAATAATTTTTCTTTTAGTTTATTTTACAAAGTCAGTGAATTTAGACATCTCTTTTTATTTTCAGTTAGGATTACTGTATCTCAGTTGTTAGTTAGGGAATAGTCCATTAAATTAGGGAAATAAGAGCCAACTGTTCCTACAAGTCTTGGAATGCCAAATGATTATAGTTATTAACAAAAGTAGTAATTTTGTAACCATATTCTGTATCAGTTGGATTAACTGTAAACATCAACTGAAAACAGAGAGTTATAAAGACAAATCAAATGCAACAGAGAGGGGTTCAGTTGAGTGGAGTTGGGTTAATTAAGAAGACAAAGAAATAGAAACAGTCAGAGCATTCAAACAGAAAGCTATTGTCCATCTGTACCATCTGTATAAATGATTGCTTAAGTGAATTTACGTTCTTTACTATCTGTTAATTTATCATACGAATAATATTCATCAATTTACTATTGCAAATGTTCAAACAATGAGTTGCAGACAAATATTAAGCAAGCAGACGAAGTCACAGTGATTCACAGTCACAATAACCGACAGCCATATGTTCATTTCGCACACAGTTGAATAAGAGTTCCAGTACAAACATTCAGGAAACGAAGGCGAAGAATTTGCATATGAATATCCACTACTTTCCAGCGTTCGAAGATAAAGAACAACCAACAATCCGGAATACTAAAACGCAGAGGTAACAAAAACTGTACATTCCCTTTTCTATTCATAATTTTCATTTAAACCATCGAATGGACCGCAATTACAGTGACCATTGGCAGGGCCAAACAAAATACTATGAAAGACAAAGTCTGCTATTATATAAACAGAGCAGAGTACGACATATAGTCGGAAAAGTTTGTAAAACAGAGAACCCAGAACCAGGGTTTGACCAAAATCAACCAGCAAGTGGCTCCCAACCCTTACACATCTAATACAGGAGAAAACGAAAAACAAATACAGCCGAGCAAACGCATACAATGACCAAGGACTTAAACCAGAAGATGGGTCTTTAGCACCAACCGAGATTACAACCAAACATTGGGGTTTCAGGCCTACCCAGAAAGAGAAACGACAGAACAAACTAAGCGCTGGAAGACACGCCGCCCAGGTCACCAACAGAGACCTGCAAAAACACAAATTCATGTATATTAGAACGGACGATATGAAGGAAATTCAGGGGGAATGTGAATACCTGTAGGGAGATTAAAGCCCAAAGAATTTACCTGGAAAGCGCAGCCGAATACGACTGTATGACAACCTGAAGAGCCCGATAGACTGTCGACCAAAGGAACGAAGTGGGTTAGTTCCAGAACAAGAAGGCAAGCCATATTGAAACAGGGACAAGAGTATCTACCTTTCTCAAATGGGAGACGCGTGCCCGAAAAGTCCTGTGCTTACAAGCCAATACAGTGCCGCACTGTGAGAAATTCGAACAACCGCAAGCGCACAATACCCAAACAAGATTCGAACCAGAGACAACAAGGTACCGGAAGAAATGCAGCAAAATACAGTGACTTATATCGACGGCTAACAAGAAGCCCGACCAAGAACCACAATATATATACAGATAGCAGATATAATAACCATAACCAGAGTTTAGCAATACATTCAAGAACCCACGCATACAAGGGAGAGAAGAACAAAACCACTTACCGAAGTCAAGCCACAGAACCAGGCCGAACAGCCTTCAACATCAAATGCCATTGTCATCAAGTTTACAAACAGGTTGAATAGCGGAGGAATCGAGTTCTTTTACAGCACCAGGAGCCGAACATATCAACATAACAGAACATACGACAATATACCATAGAAGACCAAGAAACCCTCGGTTGGAGCAGAACAAACTCAGAGCGAAAACGCCGAAGAACAGTCGAGAAATTCCGTAAAGGATTAGGGTTAAGGCGCGAAGGTGAAAGGGAGCAATTCGAGGCGGAGTACAGGGTATTTACTCCCTGCATTAACTCACCATCTACCAACTTCTCACAAAATCCCGCGGACACAAGATTTGTTTTCGCCACGTAAACCTTCCCATCCACGTATAAAGTGCAAAGTGTGTGCCAAGTGGACTGGGTCACATCACGATGCCTGTAAAATGACTTGATTCGGTCATAGTCACAACAACTGCTCTTGAAGTTAGGGAAGCTTGGGGGGAGATACAGACATGATTGAAATTCTCATTGGAAGGGAGGAGAGCGCTCTTCAGATTAGGTTCCTCGGTTGCCTAATCCTATACAGATAAGTGTGTTTGAAGCTTTGATGTTTTGAAATAAAAGGTTTGCAAGTGCATGTATTTTGAGTTTCACTGGTGCATATGAAATTTCTATATAGACATTGTCAAACTTAGTCAATGTGCAATACAAACAGAGCTATAAATTTAAGTTCCATATTATAAGCATGTAATGTAAGTGAACACTCGTATATGACCTGAGTTGGAACCCTTGCAGGAAAAGAAGATATTCACAATTCGGTATTGTTGTAACCTAAGTGTGTAGACAAAAGACGTAGGCTTAGTCATGGGAAGCTAGTTGAGAACATGGCATGTTAGGTAGTTCTGCAAATAAATTGGGTCGGGTTAATTCAACCCTCAGTAGAAACACCGAAATCTTGAAAAGTCATGTACCGAGCAAAGGAAAACAATAAAGAAATCCTTGTGGGTCGTGACAGATTCGAAAGGCCTCCAATTTCCTCAAAACCCGAGGTTGGAGGGGAGAGTGTATCCAACTAACTGTGGAAGACCATCAAAGTGTAGGTAAAATCTATAGTAAACATATGCAACTTAATTAAGAGCATCACTAATCTTTAATAGTAACCTATAATATTGCTTTAAAACAAGTAAAGACAAAATAGAGCAAGTATTGCAGATGCTATGGCATTTTATTTGTACAATAGTTTCACCTGGCCTTAACTCTGGAAAAATAGGGAAGAACTATTTCGTGCCAAATAATAATAAGAAAAAATAGAAAAGATTTCTTGAACAATTACAAGAAAAACGGTATGTGGAAAGTAAGTAAAGATCTTTCATAGCAATTAAATTAAGCACTATCACAAAAATGATAACCGCATAAAGCGAGAATAGACCCTCATGGAAAGGGTTTCATATACCAAGGGTCTAACCATAACATAATCCAGGAATTGTAGTATCACTATAAAACAAAGAAGATATATAATAATCTGCCAATTCTTGAGGAGGAAACATTTGTCACATCCGGAAAACCAAGAACCTAGAAAGTTGTCATGTTCTTAACAAATTACATGGAGAGTAGGGTTCAACTCCATGGACAAACCCTATTCGGGGATGGTTAGAACTCTATATTACAGAAAACATATTCTAGTAAGAAGTAGAGTCCACACAACCATCCTTTAAGACGAACCATCAAATACATACAAGCCTTGGAAAATAAGGCACCTAGTTAATGTCTAGTATATTTGAGGTACTTCCCTCCAAAGGATACGTCAGCAGAGAAAATAAGAAATGAACCTTTACCTGCAACCCAACAGATTGAGTTAGATGTTCGGGTGAATCATAGGAAGGTTAACCCTGAGAAGGTAAAGACGAGAAGATTACATGTAGATGAAATGTTGTGAACCACCGCTGTGAGACCACCCTGCATTTACCAGAAGAACAAAATATTTCATTGATCGACGAAGTTAGGGTGTACCATGTACCAGAGTCGATATTGGACAAGCCACCCCGAGCTATTAACCTAGAACTAAGACCCTATGAAATAGTCGAGGAGCCAAGCGAGTTAGACTGATAAACGCTTCTGAGCGAGAGGATTTCTCAAGAAACAAAGAAAAATATAAAGAAGGGTAGAAATTCAGTCGAAATAACATACCAAACAGCCATGTAACGGTGATAAACTAGTTTCTGAGGTGCAAACCCTCGGCGTAACAGAGGAAAAAACCATATGTTGCAGAGTGGCATTGTTCAAGCAAGGGAAGGAAGAATGAACACTGTCAGTAAGGGTTTGGGAGGGTAGTTACCCTAACTGCCCTCCAAACTACCATAGTCGATGATCAAGGACGAGGAGTCGATGGTGTAGATGCGAACAAGTGGCTAGCACATCGAGGAACACATAAAGTTTGAGAAGCTTCGTAGATTAATGCTTTGTGTCACACATAACTTCAAAACTTAACCTTATGAAGTTGAGTTAACCAAAATTGTGGACATAAATCATTAGAGAACCCTTGTAAATATGTATGCTTCCAAATCTTGGTGTAACTAGTAAAAATACATATGACATGTCTAAGATAAAACATCTTCTTCTTCTTCTTCTTTTTATTGTGTGTTGTAAATTGTGGTTCACGGTCACTGAGTGGCCACCGCTACATCCACGGGAATATATCGGGGCAGATCTACCCGAAGGGATCTGCCTGTCGGCCAATCTTAACAGGCCTAACCCCGAGGGCGTCGAGGAGATTTGACCTCGTGACCTCCCAAACTGGGAAAGTGCTTTAGCAACGGGAACTTGACCATTTGAGTTATCCCTTGGGGCTGAAACATCCTTTAAGGGTTATTACATACAATGAAGGTAATTTTGATATAGTATAGATCAGTAACCATGATCGAATAATAATTTTTTATATTTTTATCCTGCAACTATGAGATAAATGTATTTGATGTGTGTATGCGTTACATTCACCATTGTCATTATTTTTTTGAGTTGTGTTTGTATTTATACGATGTAGTTTTATATAATTATATAAATTATTTATATACCAGCCTAAATCCATCTTAACTCTGAATCTATCAAGCGACGAGAGGGATCAAATCTCTCAAGGTGCAAACCTCTTTTTTTGAGTGCAAAACTTGAGGAAAGGTTTGCACCTCGAGAGATTTGATCCCTCTCGGTGCTTGATAGATCTGGAGTTAAGATGGATCTAGTTTGATTTCAGTCATATGTCGTCATACAAAATTTGTTGAACA
>APFE031142946.1:101062-112957 GCA_000404065.3 Pinus taeda | reverse complement strand
TGGGGCCAACGAAGTCGAAAATAACCATATCGGTAAACCTATTGTAAATCCAGGTAATGAAAAAGTAGCCATGTAAGGAGGACCAACATTTCCAAAGTAAGGAAAAGTACTAGGATTCTCATTAGGAGGGGTTCCTAGGTTGATAAATTTTGGAACATTTGCCATTATATTCAACTTCAGTGAATTTTATTAACAATGTAAAACTAAAATTAACAATTCACAATTCACACCTAACAATTAGAATTCACAATTCACACCTATGGTCTCTAAAAGTAAAAACAAACAAATTAACACGCACTATGAAATTTAGGAGTCAAACCACACACAAATAGTAACTTTCCGGACCGAAAACACTAGTTGGTGATGAAATCCAACATCGCAGAGTTCGATACAGAAATAGCGGTTGGAACAGTTACCCCGACAACCTGCTTAATGAATAGACTAGACCAAGTTCCTCCACTTAATCGTCTCGAGTGAAAAGAACCCCTCAGAAAATCCAAGTGAGTCTAGTCGACGTCTGCTCCAGGTACAGTGGGATCTTCCCGCCACCGTCACCTTAGGAAGAATCCTAGAGAATATGGACACTAAGGTTACCAACAGAAACAAATATATCTAGGGGAACAGTCTACAATCCGATATGCACGCAAGGGCAGAGTAGCAAGCTCAATCCCCTTGAAGGTTCCTCGAAACAAACCGAGGTTTACCAACAAGTGACCCCAGGCTCCTTGACAATAATCTGAGGTTTACCGTTTGTAATACGTGAATATCTGGCGTCGTTGCCAATGAGGAAGGATTGATTCCCACACTGGTTCGGACACGATCTCGTGCTTCTCCTTTAAGAGGAGATTTCCCAAAGTATAAATGCAACAATTGGATTTATCCTACCGCAAGATAAAGTTACTTGTTTGTTTTTACTTATCTTGGAGAGTTAATTACTCCCTACTCCAAGATACTAGCCTAAGCTATATTGGTGTATCAGAGCCCTAGAAACAAAAAATTTTCTAGATTGATTTTATATTAAGCGTGATTTTTAGTGGTTTTTGATTAAGTCAAAAGGTGATGGAGATGAAACTTATGTTGTAAAGACTCGACACAAAATCACTATAAAGATGCACTTAAGATGACTAACTAATCTTTTCTCTTCAATGAAGTTCTAGCTAAGAAAGAGTTGGGAGATGCAAGTACTTTAAAAACACAAATCTTTCTTTAACAATCACATCAAAAGAAGAGTATTCGTTTCAATGCACTCAAAAATGAGACAACTAATTATTTCCACAAGAATTTCTTTTTTCATTCGAAAACTCAAATGCTACTAAGAACAAACTTTTTCTTCAAAAGAGACCTTTCATTTTTTTGTTTAAAAACAATTAAAAACTATAACTAAAGCAAATCTTTGATAAAACTATAGAATAAGGAAAATTTAAGATCTACAAACTAACAAAACCCTATTTGAAGTAACAAGCTTACAAAAAGTCTTTTTGAGGATGTTTTACTTGGTCACAAGCAAACCAAGGACTATTTGTTCAGAATCACAAAAAGTCAAGAACAACCAATTTCGTATTCCTTTTTTAAAAATGAAAATCCACACTTTCAATCACAAGCTTATCGAAGTTTTGAAAAGAGAAGACTCAAAGCGGTTTTCTCAACAAGGGGAGATTTCAAAAATGGTCAGACTCTCAAGAAGACTGGTAGACACTAAGGTGATCTGAAGTCCCTACAGCCTCTAAGCTCAGAGCCACTACATAACCAAATCGAAAAACAAACCCAACAAGCAAAACTTCTAGGATTTCACCTAAAACCCTAATGCTAATGAAACAATCCAAGGAAAGATTTCAACCAGTCACATGCAGGTATGGGCAGAGGATAATCACTAGAAAAACAAAATAAAACTAATTGAAAGAGCAAAAGTAAAAAATTTCAAAAATTTAGCAGGGTATGCAGGTGCAGAGCTTACCCAGGTGCGGGTACGCTCTGTGCACAAAAACAAAGTGCGTACAGGTACGCACTGTGATATAAGCACAGGCTGCGGACTTCAACTAAAGTAATGAAAAAGAAAAAACAAAGCTAAATCAACTAAGTCTACCCAAAGCCACACACAACAAGCCAAAAACAGAAACAAAAAGACAAGTTTCTCAAGTCAAAGAAAATCGAGGAAAACAATCAAGTCCCCAGCGGAGTCGCCATTTTGTCACGCGGAATTAGTCGATCTTGCGGACAAGACAGACCTTCCTAGAATCTAATGAAGACCTAATGACAAACAAACCAACCAGACACTATCTTTCTCTAAATGTGCTTTATCAATAATGGTAAAAAAATGTGTTTAAGGGTCTACCTCATGTCCAACGCAAGTTTAGAGATGCCTTCGCTCCTTTGATCCAAGTAAGTTCCTTTATCGCAAACCTGCAAGCACAAACAAGGCAAACAATTAAATAGCACCTGAATATCCAATATTATAAAACATATTTAACATGAAAGTCAAGGAGTCCATGAAACAAATAGCATAAGATACATGTTGAGAAAAATGAGCTTGATTGTATTAATTCAAAAAGAAAGAACCTTACAACCTTTGCCTTGATGCTATACAAGCTCCTTCTAGGGTCCAATAGGAAGTCTCCTCTACTTTGACAAGCTTCACTCACTCCCTAATGGGGCCAAAAAGGTATGTGATCTCTCCTCTTAAGCTCAAATAGGAAGTCTTGATTTCACTAGCATTTACCCTCAAAAGTTCAGCTTCTAACCTCTCTGGCCACTGACCCAATGCCTCAATTTATAGTGCAATGGAGATCAGTTACCAGCTCCTCCTTCAAAGGGATAGAGTCCTCCTTCAAAGGGATAGCTCCTCTCAACAAGGTATTAGTTCCTCCTCTCATGGGATGCATGAACCACTTGGAGCGAACAATCCACATAACAAATGCTTCTAGAAAACTCTAGAATTAACCCAAGATGAGTTTTTTAAGATAAATATTGTGCCTTTTTACTTTTACAGGGGTACGCACCCTCCCCTTTACATACAGAGCGTATAAGTACGCAAATATTCTGAACAGAAGGTGCGGGCCCGCAGGCAAAAGAGAGAGAAAGTGTGGAACCAGAGTTACATTTCTTTTTTGATGTCTTTCTCTCATTTCTAAAGCTTGTTTTGAAGAGCTGAGGTTTGAGACTTGCTTAGGAAGCTGGTATAGGTGGTGATAGACCTACACCGACTGCAAATAATCAAGGTGATGATATTTTTGTGTAACACATGGGATTTTAGCCCCAAAACTGCTCTTGTGGGAACCCGTTCCCAACACATATATCAAGATCATCCTTGATCATTTAGACACAACTTTCTATTTTTGGAAAGTCACTTCCAAATTGAGATGTGATATACTATTTTTGGAAAGTCATGTTAGAATTGTTAGAAATCAAATTTTATTATAGGTGGTTCAAACAAAACTGAACAATATGATTTCTTCTAGAAGAAATTTAGGGAGAAATTCATCCCTGATCTTTCGATCAATTCATCAAAAGTTGATAGAACAATGTTATTTCTAATAGTAGTAATGAATACTTCCCAAGCTACAAGAAGTCCATCAAGGGTTGTGTGTACCAAATCCCTATTAGACAAGGGCTCTCAGTATAAAATAATTGGTCCTTGAGTTCAATAATCCTTATAAAATAAGATTGAATAGATTCTCCTTTATTCAATTTTATATCTTTGATCTGTTTCTTAAGGTCAAGGACGTGATTCAAATTTTGGACTTCAAACATGCCATCAATCTTTTCATACATTTCCTTATATGTCTTCAGTTTTGAGATACAAGTAAGAAGATGGTGTTTCAAAGAATCAAGGATAATTTCGTGGGCTTTGATATGACATTTCTTTTATCTTGCTTTAAAAATAGTAGGGGAATTTTTAGGAGGTTGGGGTACACCTCCTTGGACATACACTAGAACATCTTCTCCATCCAAGCTGGTTTCTAGTCTGAGTTTCCAAGCAACATAATTTGAAGCCCCTGTCAATTTCTTGTTGTCCTTGAAGAAGGATGTAGTCATTTGAATTGATCTACTATTATATTTTGAGCAACAAATAAGGTCTTTCAACATATAATTTCCTTAAGCTTACAACTCTTAAGCTTATCTTCACCACAACCCTGATACCATGTCAAATTTTGAAGATTTAAAAATTAATTTTTGAGATCATAAACCATAGAAGATAGTTAATGAACAGAAAGACACATGATTTAGTCCAAGACCAGGGAAAAACCCCACTATGGGGGAAGACCCTTTTTAAAATGATCTTCTATTAGATCATCTTCAAATGTTTAGCATAGATACATAATCAAAATACAAAACCCCTTTTACAAATAACAATTGTAACATCCCTTTTTAATATGAAAGCTTCAAAATACCACCACAAGCCTCCAAAGGTTTCCAAAATAAGAGTAGTAGACACAAGTGCATGAAAAATTTCACAAGTACAAGAGCTAAATACTGAGAGAAATATTCTCCAAATGCAAGATCATAATTATACTAAAGTGAGGGAAATATACTAGCAATCAAACCCTAGTGCGGAAGCAATATTAAGAATAGAATATCTCTGAGAAAGATCAATATAAGAGCTAAATATTTTTGGCGTGAGAGAAATAACAATTGTAATAATACTTCTCTGGAGCGAGAGCATTAACAACAACAAATAACAAAAGAAAAACCACTGGTGCGGGAATTGAATGAGATTTATGCGATCTGTGAATAGATCTACCAAACAATAGGTCTAAAAGATAATAGATTTCCCAAACAATAGATCCTCCAATGAAGATAAGAGATCTGCAAATCTGCAATAGATCTACTACTAGTAATAAGAGATCTGCTACTGATAATAAGAGATATGCTCCTGATAATAAGAGATCTGATAATGATGATAATACATTTGGTACTAATAATAAGGGAGATAAATTACTAATGCGATGGTTTGATCATGAATGCGAGAGCTAGATCACTAAAGAGAGAGATAGAGAACTCGATGTGTTGCAAATGAAGGTTTCTCTTCAATATATATAAATCTTTGAGGTAATATCCCTTCCCCGAATTAAGTGTTTTGGAAGCTCCTAGAGTGATCCATTCAAATTAGATGACTTAAGTGATTTTATTTTGCAGCTGTCTAATTGCTTTATAAAATATTTTTGAAATAAGTTTTTCTATTATGAAAAATCATTTTCTCTTGAGAAATAATTTGCTTCAAGTGTGAAAGGGGTTAACCACATAAATTTATTTCTAGGGAAATGTTTCCTTAGTTTCTCAAAAATTCAACAAGCTCCACTTGAGTTGGAGAAGAGCCAACTAAAAGGGAGAGGAAAAGTTATTGGGGTGATAGATGGTAGCCTATTAATTTGGCAGCTCAGGAATAAATTTCCTCCTTTGGAAATCCTTCCTCATCAAGAAAGACCCATCCTGTCCCTTGTAGGAATTTAATTTGGTTAAGGAAAAATATATTTTTAATATGAAAACCCACATGTGAACAAAAGGAAAGGTTGACCCTAAAGAGAAATTGGATATGGCTATAAATACAAGTCAAGTGATCCTCATTTGGACACCATCATCAAGCATATTATGCTCCTCTCTTCTTTGGTTTGGCTCACATATGTCTGAATTAGTTTGTCCGAAATTGCAAGGTTTGAGCTCGCACGTGTGGATTAGGATTTTGGTTTATAGCCGCAATGTTGGAACAAGAAAATTTTGGTTGTAGCCACTTGCATACAAGGTTCTTCATGTAGTTGGAATGCTTCAATTGCCCACACAATCTCTCATTTTGTGCAGTTGGGAACTAGGGTTTATATTGACAATTGATCGCAATCTTGGAACATTAACTCTGATCAGTATTATCATTTGGATCATCTCTTGGATATCGTTTGGTTGGTTTTGCTGGATATTTTTGTAATTGAAGAATTGAAATATTGTATTCTTTCTTTGCTGAATATTTTATGAAAATCTAATAAGAAGTAGATTTTGAAAGAGTTCCCCCCCTTGTGGGGTTTTTCCCTGGTCTTTGACCAAACCCGGTGTCTCTTATTTGTATCTTATTTTTCATTACATTTACTATTCTATCTACAATTTCTATTGATCATTGGAAGATTAAATTGTTTTGAAAGATTGTTAATTAAAGAAAATAATTAGGCTAAAGTGACTGTAACAAATAGAAAAATGGTAAAACTAACATGTTGTCAGAGGTAAGGTGAAGAGAATCCCAAGGAGACAAGGAACAAGAACAATCATTCTTGAAATAAGTTGAAGAAGCCTATTTGGTTTGGTCAAGATGTCTAACTCCTACTTCAAGGATAATTATAAGCTTGGTGATTCATCTGACTTTATTGCTTGGAGAATAAGGTTGGAAGTCATATTGGATGACAATGATGTTTTGGAATATGTACAAGTAAAGGTACCTAAGCCTCCAATGAATGCTTCTATTGTTATCAAGTCTATGTACAAGAAAGGTGATCTCAAAGATAAGAAGATTATTATTGATGGTTTACAAGATCATTTGCTTGTTTATGTTGGTAACTTAAAGGCATCTAAGGATATGTATGAAAAACTGGTCGGAATGTATGAGGTCAAAAACTTGAATCACATCCTATATTTGAAGGATAAACTCAAAGAGATAAAGATGAACAAAGGAGAATCGATGCAATCCTATATCATGAGGGTATCCCATTTAAGGGATCAATTGCAAGATGTAGGTCAGTAGATATATTATAGGGAGTTGGTGTTGGTAACTCTTCGAGGTCTTCCTCCTGCTTGGGAAACCTTCATTACTTCTCTAAGGAAAAATAATGTATTCCTGTCATTTGATGAGCTCGTTGGTAAGTGCACTCAAGAGGAGATCAGGATGATTGACAAAGGGAAAATTCAAAAGAATGAAGGAGAACCCTCCGCATTTGTTACTCAATATAAGAAAAATAAAGGTAAAGGGAGACCATCCAATCAAAGAAAGTCTTCTCCCAAATCCAAGGAGTCCAAGAGAAGATTGAGAAAAGATAGAACTCAAATTGAATGCTACAATTTCCATAAGTATGGTCACTATGCCTGAGACTGTTTGAGAAAGAGATATGCTCCAAGATCCAACCGAGGCTACTATAATAGCAGGTACGATAATAGAAGAAGAAATGATGATATAAGAAGAAGAGACACACCTCATGATCTAGAAGGAAGTTATCGTCCTCAATAGAGAGAAAGAAATTCTAGGTATGAAAATAATGGAGCTGTTAGTCAATATGAATATTCTTATTTCCACTCTCTCTAGTTCTTCTTCTCCAAATTCGCATGGTAGCTAGTTAGTAGATAGTGCTGCTTCTAGACACTTCTGTAGATACAAGGTAGTCCTCTCCAATGTGGATGAGAGGGAGACAATTTTGAAGATCATTCTTGGGGGGAAATCTACATTTCAAGTTAAAGGTTTTGGTTATGTTAAATTTGACTTTTATTCTGGGGAATACATTCTTCTTCATGATGTGATATATGTTTCAAAACTAAAGAAGAATTCGGTATCCATTTCTACCTTGGAAGAAAAAGGGATGAGAGTAGCTTTCATAAAAGGTAAAGTCCTCACATGGCTTTGTGGAATATCGTATGAGAATTGCATTCACATTGGGATCTAGAGTTGAAGGACTCTATAGAGTTAATGGGAGACCTCTGCTAGAAATGGTCCACGACACCAATAACAGGAGTGAGCTATGGCATCGCAGGTTGGGACATCTACATTATGAAGCCCTACCAAAGTTGAAGAAGCTAGCCTATGGGATACCTAATGTTTAAGAAATTCATGATGGAGTATGTCTTAGATGTGCCAGTGGAAAGAAAACAAGGGGACCATCCCCCTCTAGCAGGAATAAGACATATGATATTCTTCAACTCATTCATTCTGACCTTTGTGGACCTATGCCTATTCATTCTCTTGGTGGCCATATTTATTATATCATATTCATTGATGACTTCTCTAGGAAGACATGCATATACTATTTGAAGCACAAGGACAAGGCCTTTGATATGTTTAAGGACTTTAAGGTGCAAACAAAGAAACAACCAAGGAATAGAATCAAGGTCTTTAGGTCTGATAATGACGGTGAGTACATTTCAAATGAATTTATTGACTTTTGCAAGAAAGAAGGTATTAAGAAGGAAACTATTGTACTCTACAATCCCGAGCAAAATGGAGTGGTTGAAAGAAAGAACAGTTCTATTGTGGAGGCTTCCAGAGCTATGCTACATGATCAAAAGTTACCAAAGTTCCTTTGGGGAGAAGCAAAAAATATAATGGTCTATGTACAAAATAGGGTTCCTCATCAATCCTTGGAAAAAACGACTCCTAAAGAAATGTTCAATGGTATGAAGCTTGATATTGGTCATCTTAGGATATTTGGTTTCCTCGTATACTTTCATGTGCCAAAGGATAAGAGGAACCTGGATGCCACTAGAAAGAAGGGTATGTTTGTTGGGTATTGTGAAAATTCTAAAGCATTTAGAATATATATTTTTCGACAAATGAAGATCAAGTTTAGAAGGGATATGACCTTTAATGGTGATGTTGCCCTTAGGAAATCTAGAGACCTTCCCTCTCCTCCTCCTCCTCAGAAAGATGATGGGCATATTAGAAGGTCCCTTAATGCCAGAATCTGAGAAGGAAATTTTTTATGATACCATGGAGCCTATGGACCCCTTCGACCCTCCTCCAAGTAATCCTCCTACCAAGAAAAGACCATTATGGCTTCATGATACTTTACAGGATGCTGAGAGTATGTTCCTTCCAAGAGGACCTTTAGAGAAAGTAGGAAGCCATGCAGGTACCAAGGGTACATTATAGCTATGAGCACTATGATCCAAGTTGAGCCTTCTACCTTTGAATAAGAAGAGAAATAACAAGTTTGGAAGGATTCTATGAACGAAGAATATGAACCCATTATGAAAAATGTTGTATGGGATATTGTTCCAAGACTGAAAGAAAATTTTGTTGAAACCATGAAATGGTTTTAGAAGACTAGACATGGAGTTGATGGAAGCATTGAAAAGTACAAGGCAAGGTTCATGACTAGAGGATTCTCCTAGAAATAGGGAGGATGTTATGATGACATCTTTGCACCATTTTCCCGCTATACCACCATTATATCGATTGTTTCCCTTGTTGCAAATCAAGGATGGAGCCTTCACTAGAAGGATGTAAAGATGACATTTATTCATGTGATGTTACATGAAGAAGTACATATTGAGAAACCTTAGGAATTTGAAGCAAAGGACAAGAAAACACATGTTTTTGGGTTAAAGAAAGCATTATATGGTTTGAAGAAATCTCCTCGAGCCTAGTATGCCCACATTGATAGTTACCTAGTGAAGCTTGGATTCTCAAGAAGTAGTGCTAACTCCAACCTCTATTTCAAGGTGGTCCAAAGTATTCCTTTGATTTTGGTTTTATATGTTGATGATCTATTCTTGATAGATAGTGAGCCTTTGATGGTCGAGTGTAAGAAGGAGCTAGCCTCTGAGCTCGAAATGAAGGATCTTGGCATGATGCATTACTTTTTGGGATTAGAAGTTTGGAAGAGATATGGAGAGATTTTCCTTTCTCAAGGAAAATATGTCATAAAGTTATTGGAGAGATTTCAAAGGACAGAATGCAAATCCTTGGCCACCCCAATGGAGATGAATTTCAAGAAGTTATGTAGAGATGCTAGACCTAAATTCACTAACCCTTCAGAGTATCATCAATTGATTGGAGCATTGATGTTTTTTTTGTGAAAAGACAAACAAACATATGTTTTGCAGTGAAAACCTTGAGTCAATTCATGATCGAGCCACCTCATGCACATTGGGTTGCTTCCAAGCACATTTTGAGATATTTACATGGGACGATCAATCTTAGTCTAAGATATACTATAGATGATGTACAACTACATGGATACACTCATGTTGACTAGGCTAGAAATTCTATTAATAGGAATAGCACATTTGGATGTTGTTTTAGCTTAGGGTTTGCCATGATATCCTGGATGATCACGGAACATAAGTCAATGGATTTGAGTATGGCAGAGGCAGAGTACATTTTTGCTATCATGATTAGCTGTGAAGAAATTTGGTTGAGGAATCTCTTTGGAGAGTTGTTTGAGCAGGTCTTGGATAAGATAGTGATATATTGAAACAACAAGAGTGGGATTTGTTTGGTAGAAAATCTTGTGTTACATGGCAAGTCCAAGCATATTGAGATCATATCTCATTACATATGTGACATGGTGCAGAGGAACCATGGGACTCTGTTATATCTCAAATGATGTGTAGATTGCTTTGTTGAAAGGCAAGTTCTTGGTCTTCAAAGAGAAGCTTGGACTGATGAATGTGATCCTCCCAGGTAAGGGTCCCCGCTAAATGAGGACACTGAGCTATTTGCTTCCCCCTTGTCTAATCTCCTAGGTTGAGGAATTGAGCCGAAGAGCTCCTAGGGTTAAGGGAACTCGTGGAAAATAGGTGTGTCTGATCCTTACCTCAAAAAATTTGTGTATCTTCCCTATTCTCATCTTAGGGCGTGTCTGGTCCTTACCTCAAGATAAGTGTGTATCTACCCTTACTGAGTATACCCCAATATGCATCCTACCCACAAGATGGGCTTGTTGGGATTGTTCCTCATCATCTGGCTAATGTGTTGAGATGATGACTTTGGCATGCCTGATCCTTACCTTGTAGGGTAACTGTGTATCTCCCACAAGTGCCTTGGGTTGTGTCTAATCCCTACCTTGTAGGGTAAGTGTGTATCTCCTCCCAAGGTTGTGGATGCAGGTGTTCTACCACTTGAATCTTCAAGGTCCTGATGGGATGATCAACAAAAAATAGGATACTTGTGATCCTTACCTTGCAGTAAGTTGTATCCTGGCTATTTTCATCAGATAGTGGGTTGAGTTGTGCTCCCTTATGATGTGGGTTGAGTTGGAACTCCCCGATGATGATTATTCCCAGTGGTAGAAATGGATCTTCGATAGATTAAGGGTGTACCTTGAGATCCCCTCTGATGTCAAATTATTATTCTTTTAGATACGAGAGTGTTAAACATATGAGAAAAGATGAGCAAATATGATATTTGAGATGGGACATGTTACTGCTCAATTTAGTAGGGGTCCTAGGAGGGGTTCCAAAGGGACTACTACTAGATCAAGTGGCAACAATGGGACAAGGACCCACTGTCACCTTAGTCAATGTCCGTTGCTCTTTATAGACTTTAAATGTTGGGAGGACTCCCGGTATAGGGAAATCACTAAAAATTATGAGTCAATGATAGAGTAAGTAGTGATTTCTAGAGCCCATTGTTATACAACAAAATGACCTCCTCATCAACTCATAGGTGAAAGACATGATGACTGAAGCAAAGACCACAATTGCAGGCCTTGACTCCACACTAACACTGGTTACACACTAAAAACCTGCTTTATAAAGCTTGTTACCAAGCCTAAGGGTGCGTTAGTGACCCTACTAACTCAAGTTGTTAGACCAGGGGTAGCGTTAGTGAAACTAAGGGAAGTTCAATGGGTCAAGCCAACGAATTGACTCACAAATATCTAGATATTTATCCCTAAATTTTCTCAAGAAAAGCATGGAAATATCCAAAATCAAGATATTTGGAGGATTTCTAATCTAAGAAAAAAAGGAAAATGGGAAAGAGCTGAAAATCAGAGCAAGTTCATTTCTTTTTCCCTAGTGAAATCTATGAGGAGCTTGGCAACCCTAACTCAATTGCTATATAAGCAAGGTGAGGGTTATTGTGAAAGGGGTCAAAACATTTGAAAGGATAGCCTACTAAGCTTTGTGAATTGTCACATACTTGAAGAAGTGAGCTAGAAGAGAGAGAGAGAGAGAGAGAGAGAGAGAGAGAGAGAGAGAGAGAGAGAG
>APFE031142946.1:89697-101052 GCA_000404065.3 Pinus taeda | reverse complement strand
TATGGAACCACAGTTGTGTTCCCTACTCCATGGTGTCGGTAACCTTTTTTCATTAAGTTGTTCATTCGATACTTGTTTAGATGAGTGGTTTAGTTGTATGCAAATAGATTTTCATTGTGCATTCTTATATTAGTTTTCAATATTGTATGTTGTGATTGTGTTTAACTTTCCTTTATGAAGGAATTGATTTGGAGCCGGCTTTGAGGGAGTTTTTCTTGGCTGCATTGCGATCTCCAAACAAATCTAGAAGGAGACTTGAGGTAATCCTCTTTCCATACTTTGTTAACTTATATTTGATAGATGAACATGTGTATAACTTGGTATCTTCTGCAGATAATCTTACAGTCTATCAAAGGTCCTGGGAAGGCCTTTGAGGGTAGTTTTCATTCTCCATACACCGTGCATTTTACCCCACAGCAAAATTGGCAACTCCACTGGGGACTATACATCTAGTTCCCGGTTTACCCAGACTCTTCTCTGTTCTCTCTTTCTTCCAAGAGCTCCCTATTCTTCAGCAATCCTTTTTTTGATCCACCAAATATCTTGTTGCATCCTACTAGTATACATCTATCTCAGAAACTGATCTTGGAAACCCTTGTTGTGAAAGATTTCCCACACTAACATAGGTTACTAGGCTACACAGAGCTTTATAAAGCACTGTGCCTATGTACAAGGAGCGTTAGTGACCCTACTAACTCTCTATAACCGCTGTTACAGAGCGTTATTCTCCCTTTGCCTTGATTTCCATTAGTATCTATGGACCAAAAGGGATGGAAAATATTCTCATGGGCTGAAATAAGATCTGTAACTGTATTATGTCAGCAAAATTGGTGTCCTAGAAATTTATTTTAGGAAAAAGTTTTGGTTTTTCTCTCTTAAAAGCATTTTTTCTGAAAGAAAGACTGATAATTTGTATTCATCCTTCTATTTAAATGGTTGTGAGTTGCTTCATTTTGGTTTCAAGTAGTTGTTAGGAAATATTGGCAAAGAATCTTTTGGTTATGCATGTGTTGAAAGACTATAGATGCACAAATGAAACTATGAATATGTGAAAAATATGAATATGTAGAATACAACTTGTATGCATCAAATTGAAAAAAAAAATCAGAGTATTGTTTTTGCATGATTTATTGAGTCAAGAGTCTCACCATATTTCATACGTCAACACCCTTACCAAAGACAATAATCAAGTACACATAAAATTTACATTAAAATCAATCAGTTACTCTTTTGAGCAAGCCAACATTAGCTAGACTAGGATCTTGGGATAAGCATGTGAGTGAACTACCCAAGGTCAAAAACCAAACTAGTGTCATTAACGAGCAAAAATTTTCTTCTGCACTCATACTACTGGGACCACTCTAGTAAAAGCAGAGCAAAATATGAGACAACATCAGACTGTAATTGAAGGAAGCCCACCTTCTCTTACAAATCCTTTGGACATTCTGTGTATTGGGGGTCCCTTTGGGGATTTCGAAACTGAGTCGGGGACTCAGATATCCTGTCCACACAGTGTGCTATCTATGACTATGTCCCCCCCAGTGGTGTGTGTGATCGGAGGTATCTCTAGCGGCCAAACTTATATGGACTTACACAAGGTGACTAGGACGGGCTGTCCTAGTACCTAATATAGACGGATCTACTTTGTCTTTAGTTTTTGGGAGGGTGCTCATTTTCGCGAGAGTACTTGGCCCCTAAATATGAGATATCGAGTTTCATCTCTGGTGATCGGTGCTTATCAGACGAGGTAATTTCCCTCTGTTTGTTGATTGATTCATTTAGTGTATTTTTTAGGTACGTGAGTGCTATCATTTTGAGACTTTAAAAGAATATCGCAATAAAATTTATTAATAAAAATTAACGGTCAACGTGGCTACATCCGACCCTCATCATCACTCTAGACAATTCTTAGGACTTCCTCCACTCATTGTGGAAGATCTGCTGAGTTCCACTGAATCAGATTCCCCATCTTCGGCGGATTAGTCTCCTAGATCTCACACGAGATTTGTTTAGATTACCGACGATTCAAGTTTTCCGGAGGATTTCTTTACTGAAGGATTCCTTCCTTCCTTTAACACTCTGCTCAAAAATTCATTGGAACCTGTCTTGGCTCCCGTGGTACCTGTACTTCCTGCTTCGGTAGTTGGAAAATTTCCATCTATCCAGTCGACGACTAACAGGTTGTGGAACTTTAGGGACACTTTTGGTCCTTCACCACTCCCCCAGTCAACAGTCATCACAACACCAGTAATGTGGAATCCCGCTATACCATATGTCTCAGGTACAACCACTTACCCAACACCCTCTATGAGTGGAACCTAACAGATGCCAGGTTCAACCCCTATGGTTCCACACCACATGCCTTCAACAAGTGCCACATATAGTGCTCCATATAACACTCAATGCAGCACTATGGGTGCGGTTCCTGTTTACCAACAACATGGTCGGCCACCAATGTACAGTTCAAACCCCCAGGTTCATATACCTGGGGGGTTCCCAATATGCACATGCTAGTAGGGAACATAATAGTTCCCCCTCCGTTCTTAGGCATGCATGGTTAGTCGCTAATTGACATGAGCATTCCCTCTATTAATCAAGGACAAATGGTTAGCTCTGTGTCGAGCAGGAATCCTCAGGGGGTTCCCAACCAGTCCATGGGGGCACCCTACTCACATACTCAAATGAGTCAAGGGGGCACCGCTTATACTGGGGGCAATTACATACCCCGATATCAAAATCCTCATGGAAATCCACTCTACAACACCATACCTCAAAGCAACTACTACACCACGTAACCCATGTATAATATGGGGAACCAAACGATGGGAAGAGCACAAAGCTCCTCAAGTCATCCATCATCACCATGGTCTGAGTCGGGGGCACCTAACTCTTTAACTTTCTTGGCAATGTTGGATATACCCGACTTATGCAAGTTGACAAACGACCCCATCTATCACAACTTACAATGGCCACCGATCCCACATAAAATACCAATGGACATCCCAAAGTTCGATGGAACATAAGGGGAGGATCAGGGCACCCATATCACCACCTACCATCTCTGGTGTGTTTCAAACTCTATGGTGGATGATAGTGTCCAGTTATGTCTTTTTCCCCTCACCCTCACTGGCAATGCAGGGAAATGGTATATTGAGTTACCACGTGCATCAGTGAACACCTTTGAAATTTTAGTGATGGAATTCCTAAAGCACTTCCAGTTATCTATCCGCTATGAGATTGGGAGAGAGCTCCTCACTTCATTTCGTCAAGATACTGCTGCCCACATCTCCGATCATATACATGAATGGAGATGTAGGCGGAGGTTAGTAAAATCTCCCATCCCAGACTTTCTCTTAACGGATTGGTTCTCCAAGTCCTTACTCCTGCAAATCGCTAGAGATGTCGCTCTAGGTGGTGTGGTCAAAGAAGACCAATCCATACGTTGTGCCCAACACTTAGATCTGATATATTCATAGTCTGGCACTCTTTACAAGACAATCCCCAATGCTCCTGGTAACCCCAATGCTTCCGCCACTCGGCACCTTGGAGTGCATGTCGATGGAATTGTTGGCGTAACCTCTGAGGTCGCCGTAAAACAACTTGATGGTTCCATTGCCAAGCTAGCAGTGGACCCCTCTACCAATACGACAGCTCTTCCTGCCACTGCAATAAACATTGTGCAGTCTACACAAAAATCCGATGGCAAGAACAAGAAGAATAAGAAAAAGACTGCTCCTTCTGAAGAGCAGTCAACAAAGTAGCCCAACCTAAAATAGAAGGCCGCTGCACCTACTAACGAAGAAAAGGATAAACCCACCAGATATCCATGTAAACTCTGTGCTGAATACCACATGACTTGGCATTGTCCGCAGCTTCAAGAATGCACTGAATACCTTGCCAAAAAGGATATTGGTAAGGCCCCTGTTGTCCTTGGGAATCCTTTTCCCACTCAACAGCAGCAAAAACTTATTGCAAACCAACTGCAACCCCCACAAGGGGGCAACGATGGTTTGCACATCCTTTGGCTAGTGAAGGAACTTCTACTGTTTAAACATTTGAAATGGTAGAACTTGCCACAAGATCCAAATCATATGGAGCTCTTGTTGCTCCTGCAACAGAACCATCCTTAGGTCAAAATCCACCACCACTTAACGAATTGCATATCAAAAGGCCAGTTGAGGACCTTGTAATTCGACCCCCAAAAGGGTCACTTCGGTGCACAATGCACAATACATCTGCACGTGCCACCCAACACTACAACATTGTAGAGGATTTGGTGCAAGCGCCATTGGCTATGTCGGTGCTTGAAGTATTACAAACATGCCCAACACAATGAAAAGCTTTGCTTTTGGCTATTGGATGTATTGACCCAATGGATTCTATGCTTGCTATTTTCGACATGGCAAGTGTAAACCTCCCCTTTCTCACCAGCTTGCATTCCAAGTGCATATCACTTCGAAAGGTAAAGGTATACACAGAATTGTCATCGACAAAGGTGCTTCTACGTGTGTCATGTTGGCTTCATGTTAGCTCACCCTGGGTTCTCCAACCCTATCCCTACTATCGAACTCCTTGAAAGGTTTCAACAGCCACACCTTTATCCCAAAAGGATACCTAGCCAGTTTTCCCATCACTTTGTATGGGAAAACCATAATGGTGGACATAGAAGTCGTGGACAGAAAACTCAACTATAATCTCTTGTTGGGTCATAGTTGGACATATGCCATGACGCCCGTCATATCTATTTTCTTTCCTATCATCCAATTTCCATTGGATGGAAAGGTTATTACAATAGATCAGTTGTCTTTCTGCACCCCTGATTATTCACCATTACCAAGTGGCTTCGTACCCGTAATAGGAGGTGAAACTGACTGCTATGCCAGTTTAGGTATCAATCTAATGAAGGCTTCTTCCCTCATGGGCTGTTTTCCCCTTTAGATGCCCAAGGTTCCACAATCGGTCAATATGCTTTCATCTATTCCTCATGAACTGACTGATCCATGGATCTTTCCAGCTCCTTCGGACCTTGACACATTTGGAGACTAGATGCCATTGTAGCTAGCTGAATTGGCCTACCAAGCCATTCAATCTGCATCTGAACCTCTGATCATGTTGGTTACTACCGACGGTACCACCGCCCCTTCCATAACTGCCCCTTCTTTCAATCCCCTCGATCAAGTCCTCCCTACGGATGAAGCTATTCAAGAAATCATGAGTTTAGAAGAGCGACCTTGGGAGGATTGGCATCATTGTGTTTCAATATCTGATTCAGACATAATGCCCCTTCAAATCCTATCTCCCGACATACCAAAAATCGTTTCCTCACCCTATATGACCATCCAAACTTTGGATGCGGAAGGAAACATGGGCAATATTTCAAAGACATTGCTCATCGATATTTCTGTCAAGACAGGCATTGTGGAAAACATCTAGGTTGGAGCCGATTAGAACCCTGAGGAAATTGCAATCTTCACCTACCTATTTAAGTAATTCCGCGATGTATTCGCCTAGTCTTATGAGGAAATGCTTGATATATATCCTTCTATTTTCGAGCATGAGCTCAAGCTTTACGACAATGTAAAACCTATTTGTCAAAGACTTCGACCGGTCCATCACCGCAAAATGGCAGCCATAAAAATCAAAGTGGAAAAATTGTTATATGCTGGTTTCGTTTATCCCGTTACTTTAACGGAATGGGTTTCCAATCTAGTTCCTATAGATAAAAAACAAGGAACCATCTACGGATGTGTTGATTATCGAGACTTGAATGTCACGTGTCCTAAGGATAATTATCTGACACCGTTCATCAACCAAATCATCGACGACTGCACTGGATGTGAATCATTTTTATTTATGGATGGATTCTTAGGTTATAACTAGATCACTATAAAACCTAGCGACCAGCATAAAACTGCCTTTGTATGCCCCTGGGGTGTCTTTGCTTATAGAAAACTACCATTTGGTTTAAAGAATGCTGGAGTGACTTTCCAAATAGCCATGGATTATGCATTTCATGATATGAGGCATATCATTCAAGCTTACTTGGATGACCTTCCAGCCCATTCCAAGTTACGAACGCAACACCTCAACCATGAAGAGAAATCTTCCTAAGGTGCCAGTTTTACAACATCTGCCTGAATCCGCATAAATGTGTTCTCTTCATCGAATCTGGACGCTAACTTGGATTCGTTGTCTTTAAGTATGGGATTAGGGTTGATCCCAATAAGGTAAAAGCAATTGTTCAATTTCCCAAACCACAGTCCATTCTTCAGCTCCAGTGTTTGCAAGGGAAAGCAAAATTTTTATGATGATTCATCGTAAATTATGCCGAATTGACGAAAGGCTTCATGCGCCTGCTTAAGAAAGGAGTTTCATATCTGTGGGATGAGCAAGCTCAATGATCATTTGATGCCTTGAAAAAGGCACTCATATCAGCCTCTCCATCCTCCCTTGGAATGGTTGTGGTTCAAACACACGATGACTAGAGTGAACATGTGATGTATTATTTGTCCAAGGGCCTAGCTAGACCCGAGCTCAGATATTCGCATGTGGGGAAGCTGTCATTGGCAGTCATCTTTGTTGTCAATCAATTTCGACACTACATCATGCTGCAACAGACTATTATCATTACCTTGGAGAATCCCATGAGACATATTTTGTCTCGTCAAGTAATTAGAGGTAAATATTCAAAATGGATTGTCATCCTCCAACAATTTGATTTGGTTTTCACAACTGCCAAGGCAAAGAACTTCTTAGTCTTCACTGAACGCTTGTTGAACCTTCCCATCATCAATCTGAATGAGATAGCCCATGATCCTCTCTTGGATGAAGCTATCTATCTTATCGACACCACCAATCCTTGGTATGGAAACATGCTCGTCTACCTCCAAGTGCAACGGTTCCACCCCGAACTCACGACCGGTGACCGTCATTGCATCCGTCACCAAGCATGACACTATCTAGTGATTAATGATACGTTATATCGGCACAGTGTGGATACAGTTCTTCAATGTTGCCTCACTCATGAAGAGGTGGAGCACATTTTAAATGAATGCCATGCCGGGGCTTTTGGCAGTCATCTTTTTGGCATATCCACTACACAAAAAATCTTGCGCGTAGGCTATTACTAGCCGACCTTGTTCAAAGATTTTGTCAAGGCCATTTGGAAATGAAATCCTTGTCAAATATTCACAAATAAAATGCATTCCCCTCGGGCCCTACTACACCCGGTAGTCTCCCTTAGCCCTTTTGCTAAATGGGGGATAGACTTCGTCACTTGTAATTTCGTTTCCTCTGCTGGACACAACTATATCATAGTAGTTGTGGACTGTTTCATGAAATGGGTCGAAGCCCTTCCTACCTACAACGCCGATGGAGAAACTATGGTGCTATTCCTATTCAATCAGGTTATCTGTCATTTTGGTGTACCAAGCACAATTGTTATAGACCATGGATCTCACTTCTAGAACCATATGATGTCTGATTTAACGTCGCTGCTTGGTTTCCGTCAGGATCAATCATCCTCCTACTACCCCCAAGATAATGGTCAAGTAGAGGCTGTAAATGGCATCTTGAAAACTATGATCTAAAGGTTGGTATGAAACCATAAAACCAATTGGCACCTAATGTTATATTTAGCATTATGGGCATATCGATTTAGTAAAGAATGCCACAAGATTTACACCTTTTTAACTAGTGTACGACCTAGAAGCAGTTCTATCCATTGAGTGTCAGATCCCTTCCCTGAAACTAGCTGTTGAACTCCTACCCGACACTATTGCTGAAGAAGAACGCTTATTATACCTTGCTTAGCTAGACAAAACCCGTCGAGATGCCGAACTAGCACTCAAAGCTCACAAGTGCTGGGTAAAATCCCAATACGACAAAAAGTTAAGCTTCGTTCTTACCAAGAGGGTGACCTTGTGTTACTCTATGATCAAAAACACAATCTCTTGGGGGCAGGCACACTCCAACCATTATGGCTAGGTCCCTATATCATCAAGAAAGTCCTATCAAAAGGGGCATACGAATTACAAGATTGGGAAGGAGTCCCGCTCAAGGAGCCCTGAAATGGGCTCTACCTAAAGAAGTATTATGCCTAGGATTATATTAGGCATATGTTGTGTAATTTTATGCAATTCTCAATAGAGCACTTTTTGAGATATTTTATTTCTCTTTAAAAAATATAAACATCTCCGAGTTTTTATCGTTGAGCTCGTTAAATCTATGTGACGATAGTTAGAGCACTTTTTATCATATTTTATTACTCTTTAAAAAATATAAACATCTTTGAGTTTTCATCGTTAAACTCGTTAAAACTATATGATGATGCTCTGAGCAAACTCTTTTTTGATCTTTTTCCAGCTCCTTAAACAAAAAAAGACCAAGGGAGCATTTCTTTTTAGGCACTTTTTTCTCACTCTTTAAACTGAAAAAATCCCAAGCTTTGGCTTTAGGCTCGTTAAAATTGATAAAAATGACCCGAGCATTCTTTTAGGTACTTTTTTCACTTGTTAAATTGAAAATTCCTGAGTTTTTGTTAGTGGGCTCATTAAAAAATATACGGCAGCAGCAAGAGCACTTTCTTTTTTGGGACCATTTCTCGCTCTTAAATCGAAAAATCCCCAAGTTTTTCCCCTCCTTCGAGCTCGTAAAACTATGAAGAAGGGATGAGCCGTTCTTTTCCGTATTTTTCTCGCTCACTAAACTGAAAAAAGATACCCTGAGTTTTCTTCATTTGACTCGTTAAAATTTTTTATGAAGGTATTGAGTTTTTCGTCGCGTGACTCATTAAAAATTCACGACGAAAATTGAGTTTAGTTTGTCGCCTTGTACTCGTAACAAAATGTGGTTGACATATATTGAAAGTAGGTTTCTCTTTATCTAGGTTTAATAGATTAACTAACGGAAAACTAACCGATCTGAGTATACTATTAACATTTTGTCACATTCGGTTAACAACTATGACAAAGGGACCACCATGGAGTTGCACTTTATGATCTTTTCAAACTCTTTAAATATGAAAAGACCACCTAGTTGTCTAGTCTGGACTCTTTAAATTACACAGACAATATATAGAGTCGTTCTTTCTACGATACTTTTCATACTCTTAAAACATGAAAAAATCAATGAGTTTTCCTGTCTGGACTCATTAAACTAATCAGACAGGGCAAAGAGTCGTTCTTTTTGTGGTCCTTTTCAAACTCTTTAAAGATGAAAAGATCGATGAGTTTACCCTTCTGGACTGATAAAATTAATCAGTCGGGGAAAGTGGAAAATACAATTGTATTTCGTATTTGAAAGCATGGTTTGGCAGCAGTCGTTCCCTTGAACATGGCACTCCCTCAAATAAACCTTCTTTTGATGGCCTCTCAATATGAACCCTACTATCCTATGAGTTTTAGCCTATATACCCTGATGTAATTGCATCTTTGTATCCTAACACTCTGTAGTGTTCATGACTCTAGTGTTGTCTGGTTAAAACCATTGTCGTGCCTTCTATTGTTCAAGGGTTACCCATTTAATTCCTCCATCAACCAATCAAAAATATCCTTTCATCATGCCCTCCGTTGTTTAGACCAAAATGCTCAAAAGATTCCTCAAAAAACAAAATCATTCTTGTCCTATTTCATGTCGATTGATATAGGACACATTATTGCCTACTTTTTGATAGGTTTCTTCCTATTGACTTCAACACTATATCTAGGAAGATAACCCAGAAACACATTCAGTACCTTGGTACTTGTAGAAATTAGTGGCAGGTTACATCGTTTTTGATCAGGGGTTCTCATTATTGGCTCTTGGTTAAGTGATTCTATGGGTGTTCAACGACAAAGACATCTTTCACACTCGCTAGTTTGTACTGTGCATCTTGGAGACCATCACCATTATCTGTGGCCTTCCTCGCGTCTGTTAACGGTCTCCATTATTGACTGGTAATCAGATGATTTCATGCATGTTCGACATCAACACATTTTTCACATGTATTGATCTATGTTGTTTGGTGAAGCAGAAATCAAGATCTCGGGTAGAGGCTTGCATCATTTAGCCTTGTTTCCTCTCCCAAGCTATGGATATTGTTTTTTCGAGACAGTTGTTTCAGGATGATTCTATTATGACACTGGATTCACATTGTGCTTATCGGCAACCAGCCTTGTTATATCTCTTTGGAGAAAATTACTCTAACATAGCTATTGAGCATGGGAATGCCCGACTCAGGACATGATTTTAGTAGTTATATATATATGTGTTGTATTAGGTTTTCCTTTCCCCCCGAAGCTTTTCTCTCTCTCTACATTTTAACAGGAAAAATTATAGTTTTAGTAAAGTATTTTGGCCATCGTCTCTGCCTCTGATCCCATACTTTAGGGGCAATCTATTATACAAAAAAATGACCTCCTTATCAACTCAGAGGTGAAAGACATGATGACTAAAGCAAAGACCACAATTACAGGCCTTGATTCCACACTAACACTGGTTACACACTAAAAACCTGCTTTATAAAGCTTGTTACCAAGCCTAAGGGTGCGTTAGTGACCCTACTAACTCAAGTTGATAGACCAAGGGCAACGTTAGTGAAACTAAGGGAAGTTCAATGGGTCAAGCCAATGAATTGACTCACAAATATCTAGATATTTATACCTAAATTTGCTCAAGAAAAGGAAGGAAACATCCAAAATCAAGATATTTTGACGATTTCTAATCTAAGAAAAGAAGGCAAATGGGAAAGAGCTAAAAAGCAGAGCAAGTTCATTGCTTTTTCCCTAGTGAACTCTATGAGGAGCTTGGCAACCCTAACTCGATTGCTATTGTTACACAGTAAAATGTCACTGTCATCCTGTCAGTTTCCCTACTGTGTCATAAAATCACATTCACCTTGCTTATGCTCTCTGAAATGGCTAAAAACCCTCTTTGCCTAAGTTTATTGGATCATCGCGACTGTTTCTAAAATAACCGCATTGCCTGGCGGAGGATAATGTAACTGCTGCATTGCCAGCGCAGAAGCACACGTGTTTTCCGCGCTGGTCAAATTTCACGAACAGCGCGCCCTCCGTTTGTATCATTGCACGCTGACCAGACCTTTTCTGTAATTGAGTTGCGATGCCAGCGCGCCAACCCAGTTTCGCACCCATGCTGATCCTGTTTAGGCGAGTTTGTTCTAATAGCCAGCCTTCCAGATGACTCCAGACTTGGCTGTTAGCATTGTAAAGGTCGCCATCCTTTCTCTGGCATGTCTATTCGATTGATCATCCACTTTTCTTGGAGGAAAGCTCATCCTTTAACTATTCATGGAGACTCCTTCTCCTTTATAAGCCTCCTCCATTGCCCATGAGCAGCTAGTTTTGGAACATATAG
>APFE031142946.1:41732-82902 GCA_000404065.3 Pinus taeda | reverse complement strand
TTTGCTTGTGCAGGTGTCCGTCCGCGAGGATAGTGGAGGACTGTGATCGGCTGGAGCGAAGGAGCGAGAGGATCATCTCTTCGTCAAACATAGCGTTGGGATCCAAGTAGGTTTATTTACCCACTTGTTAATTACAACTAGGAACCTGCAGAGTAGCATTGTTCGATTGTTGCTAGACCCCTTTTGGGCTAGTAGGGATCACCTCTATCCGTAGAGGGGATTTACCTGGCCAACAGCTATATAAGCAAGGTGAGGGTTATTGTGAAAGGGGTCAGAACATTTGAAAGGATAACCTACTAAGCTATTGTGAACTATCACGTACTTGAAGAAGTGAGCTAGAAGAGAGAGAGAGAGAGAGAGAGAGAGAGAGAAGCAGAAGGGGAAAATGAAGGCTGATACAATAGATGGTTGTAATCACTCTTTTGTTATTAATATAGAACTACAGTTGTGTTCCCTACTCCATGGTGTCGGTAACCTTTGTTCATTAAGTTGTTCATTCAATACTTGTTTAGATGAGTGGTTTAGTTGATGCAAATAGATGTTCATTGTGCATTCTTATATTATTTTTCAATATTGTATGTTGTTATTGTGTTTTCCTTTCCTTTGTGCAGGAATTGATTTGGAGCCGGCTTTGAGGGAGTTCTTCTTGGCTGCATTGCGATCTCCAAACAAATCTAGAAGGAGACTTGAGGTAATCCTCTTTCCATACTTTGTTAACTTATATTTGATAGATGAACATGTGTATAACTTGGTAGCTTCTGCATATAATCTTATAGTCTGTCAAAGGTCCTAGGAAGGCATTTGAGGGTAGTTTTCATTCTCCATACACTGTGCATTTTACCCCACAACACCCATTCACAAGAGAGACTCAAATAATAGGGGTTTCTTGTTTTAGAAGCAATATGAAGGGCCCTCTAAGAAAGGGTTGAGGGATGCTAGAACTTATGGATTAGAGGTATTCCTTAATGAAGAATGTCCTAGACCTAATATTCCCTTTAAAAATAATATTCCCAAAGTGGATTTGTGGAATGAGAAAAAGTTATCTTGTGGGTCCACAAAGGGAGCCTTGGGAAAGTCCTAGCTTAGACTAGGGTTTGAATGATTTTTGAGAGGACGTATAGGCTAAGAAAGGATGGAGGAAATTCAAATGGATGGTTAACTTCCTTTGATTTTTTTGGCAAGTAGACTCTCCAAGATGCCACTAACCAAGGACAATTAGGGAAAAAAATGGAATTGGGGCTAGGGCTTAGGATATCTCAAGATATAGCCACGATATTTTGTTGAAATTTTGAGGACACCTAGAGAAAACCATAACGCAGTAGTGGACCAACTCATAATTGAAAAGGTGCTCCCTAATGAAATTCGCAGTAGGCCCTAGAGGGTACAAGGGTTAGGGCAAGAAAAGGGAACGAAAAGGAGGAAATATAGGTTTAATGTGATCACCAAGACAAGGATCAACGCCTAGCCTATTGGGAGAATGGAGTCAAGAATGACATTTGAACTTGAGATTTTTGTCTCATTAAGGTGCCTTATTGGAACTTCACTTGCACTAGCGAAGAAAATATAAAGTCTCAACAAGGATTTATACTTCGTTGTGAAAATTAAATGGAGGTTCAAGGTTTAACCACCTACGTTAACCCCTACGAACATTCACTCTTATTTCCAAATGAATAACGCAACCAATAGATCAAGATTACCAAGTGATTAAAGATTTTTGCATAAATTTAGAGCAAGAGCAACATCATGATGTGACATTCCATACATTAGATATATAATCAGAAATTACACATAAAAGAGAAACTTACATGACAATAAGAGTATATCCATCCATCATATTTTGAAGAGAGAAGCTTCGAGATAGAGTAGCAATAATCCAAACATAAAAATGCATTAAAGATCCTCCAATTTTCCCATCAATGGGTAGTGTAAAATTATCAAGAAGAGAAATATACAATCCAAGTGATGACGAGGAATGAAATAAACCTCTCATCAATATATATGATCCTCTAAGGGATTCAACTTGCCTAATTAGGCCTAATGATTCCCCTAATAATAAATTAATGTACAAATAAAAATCCTTTGGTGAAAAACCCAACAAATAGCTCCATAATATGAAAATTGAGCCTCTCAAGAGCATCAAATGATAAACAAGTAGCTAGGGGGGCCGTTGGGAGGCCAAATGTAGTCCAACATGTGCTAAAATGAATGAAAAAGCACAAAAATTAATGATTAAGGGGATGGCCCCATGATCTCCAAGAAAATGACCTGTGGTACCCCTAAGTGGCTATGGGGGCATAAAATAATCCCCATAGGTCTCCAATTAAATCAAACAAGCATGTGTCCCATCTGCAAGGGCTAGAAAAATGATGCAAGCCCTCCCTTTGTCTCCCATGGTGAGACACAACCCCATTTGGGCCTTAGATCAACTTCCAAGTGTGTGGTGAAAATGTGTAGTTGTTTGGGAAAGGTCTTCCAAGTGTAGCATTATCATCAAATAAATGAAACATGAGAAACTAATGCGTGGTGCTGAAGGATGCCACGGCATGGCTATATGCTCTATCCTATAATGGAGGCCCATGGCTCTCAATTCACACCCTATAAATAATAATACGACCCTATGGAGGGCTTGGACCCTGTATATGGAGACCAAACCCGAGGATGAAGAACCACCTATAATCCTATGTAAGATCTAATGTGTCTCCTCACCTTCCAGTACAAAAAAACATTAGTGTAATTGAGCAAATGGGAACCAAGTGGGCACTTCATAGTGGCATGCCCTTCCATAATAGGATTTAGAGTGTGCACATGTCTCCAAGTTCGAAAAGGAGCTTAATCAAATACCCTTTTAGGTGGTTTCAACCTCTAATGGGGTGATAGGTCCATGGTACATCCGTCATATGGAAGTTGTAATGTGATATATGACAACCCCATTGATGGTTCTCTCATAAACTACATTGTAAATATCTTTTCAATAGGTGAAATAAAAGAAGTGGTTTGAGTTAAAGGGATACATATTTTAGAGTTGTGGAGGAGGATTTCTTGCTTGAGATGTTATGGTTTCTTGTGCAGAGAAAGAAAACTGGATTGCAGGACAACCATTAAAAACTGGTCGGTGCAGGAATTTAAGGGACTAGTTCTTGAATTAAATGGGTTGCAAGAGAAATTACGTAGGCCCATATTGATTAAGAAACAACAACAAGAAAATAGGAAAAGAAGTCCAATAGAGATATCTTGCATTGCAGGATAACAATGATGCAACATCAAATGAAAACAAAATAAGGAAAAAAGAGGCAGAAGGGGATTCATTCAAAGAGAGGCTAGAAGCATTCGAGGGCATGGAAGAGGTAGACAGAGAAGGAAGAATTTGAGGATCCAACAAGAAGAATCAAAATACATCTATAAAGAGGAGAAGAGAAGGGGATTGGTATTTTGGTTCCCTAGAGGGTGTGGCTTGAGTTGCTAGTCTTTGGAGCCTTGTAACAACTTGGGGTCCTTGGAGGTTATGGGTTCAGATAGGATCGTCGAAACTTTGTAACAAATAGGGTTCCTAGAGGTTGTGGGTTGAGACATAGGTCTCTGGAGCCTTGTAATATCTTGGGTCCTTGGAGGCTTTAGGTTGGGATGGAATCTCTAGAGCCTTATAATAAATTGGGTCTCTTGGAGGCTATGGGTTGAGATAGTAGACTCTGGATACCTGTAGCAGCTTGGGAAGGGGAAATCTTTAAGAAACATCAAAGGAAGGCCTGATTAAATACTTGTGGTTACTGCATTATTGTAACATTGGATTTTGGACACCCTAGAAGGGGGTGAATGCTTATGTGAGCACTTGGGGTGAGGCGGTGTACCTCTAGACTCTCTGTGCTATTGAAGGAAGCCTTGGTCAGCTGGTGGGATTGAGGAAGGAGGTCCTTTAGAGTCCCAGTTTTAGTTGATATATGGTTTTTTAATCCCTTAAGCAAGCATCCCCCTGTGACTCTGGAATCTGGCTCGGGGGTGATAACTACAAGTGAGTTTGGCTACAACTATCTATGGTTGGGTGGAGAGTCCTTGTCCTAGACTCAATTTCCCTGCAAGTTCAAAGATAAGTATCTTCTTATACTTGTCTATCTATTGATGAATGTATGATGCATTTATAATTGTAATGGTTTTGGATTTTTTTTGGCACTGCATTTGTGTTGTTAATGCTTGAACATGTGGTTATCACTCTGTGGGAGATGTCACTGATGGACATGTCTAACACATTTGTTTATATGTCACTTATTTGAAATGAATGACACTAATGATGAACTAAGTAAGCATTAAATTATGAACCTAGAAATAAAATGTTGTGTGATCAAGCTTAATATTGTTGAACACAAAACATTTAATGCACAAACTATGTAAAGAACCACATGAGAATACAGACTATGCGATATTACTAAGTTGAGAATTACTCTAAATAAATGTTTAAGTATGTTGTAAGCCACACATAAATGAATAACAAACCATGATACAAGCCATAGAAAAATCCATAAGAGCTTGCATGGAATATTGAAAATAGTGGGTTCAAAGATCCTTTTATTAATATGAAATAGTTACCTGGGAGACCCTCTGCTTAGCAGGGTCTGCATTTACGTATAACATTTTATCGCATAACATACAAGCTGCTTTTCTGCACGACAAACATTGCATTAATGTTGAAAGGTTTGTTTCCCTTGGGGCCATTCAAACCCCATACGCTTTACCTAAATGGCTTCTCAGTCATGTATCATCAACACTCTGGAAATCTTTTGCTAGCAAAAGGACATAACTAGTTTGGCCCTAGAAGGTTTTGCATAGCGCCATGGAGCTCAACTTTGATTTTGGCACTATTGGCATGTGGTTTGCAAGGTGGAAACCTCTTAGGAGTCCATGCCAAGTTTGTGGTAGGTAATGGTTGATGGAGCACCCACACCATCATGTGTGGAATTCCCTGTCTGAGAACAAGGAATGCATGCAGGCTAGGAACTTCTTGGAGTTTGATTCGTCCAAGATTAGGAGGGGTAGCACCATGGAATGCCTTAAAAAACCTTTCATGTTGACGTGAAGCCTTGACATTGATCTGGAGGCATGTTGGACATCTAAGACAAAGTCAAGGTCAATAAGATTGGCTCGAGGAATTTTATCTGGTAGTAAAGATTGTCTTTGGGGAGATCAGGGAGATCTCCTTCTGAAACATCACATAAAGTAGGGTTGAGGTCCCTTAGACGAGCCATAATAGAGATTGAAGTAAGACTTGTCATAGTGCAGAGGGATCGAACGCTGAACTTATAATAAAGGATTGGGAAACCTTATCCTTTTGTTGATCAGAACCCTAGCCGCGAAGGATTCCCATTGGTGTGTCTCTATTTTCCTCTAACATGATTGGTGGTGAGGGAACCGACATGGCTTGGAGATAGAACCCATGAGTCTTACTCGAGAATATTTATAAGGGTGTGAGAAAAGGAGATTTGTGTGAAAGGAAGAGGGATGATCCGACACGACGACATGTGCACGACGGTATTGTTATTGGCTAGAAGATTAGCCCACAACCACATAGGCTTGGATCCCTAGCTGAAAGCATGGAAACAAAAAAAGGCATAAAGGAAAACTTGGAGAAAATACTGATAGGATGATGTAAGGTGGTTATGTGGCTAAGCCCGCACCATTGCAATAATGCTACTGGTCAAATACTGGCCCACTCGTAGAGTCAGCACGACAAAGTTCACCCCAAAAGAGATTAAGATTGTTAGTCAATTGTAAGTGCCGAGATGGAGGTGAGTGGATGACGTGGGCATGGTTGGGGTGGTAGTAGGGAGTTAGTGGTGGAGGACCAATGGGAAAAGATACCATATGGCCACCATCCACGCAAGCCAAGTAGTAGAGTCCCAGCGAGTGGTAAAGGGTTCTCTCTAGCGTGTGTTGGGAGGGACCCAACGGGGTGACGTGGGATGGCTGTGCTGGCCATACACGCAAGCTTAGTAGAATTACCATTCATGGAGGGGAGGACCACAGCTAGGTCATCCTGACACTATGAGGCAAAGAGATATAATGGCACTATGACAAATGATGTTGAGTTAATATTTTCGGGAGAATGTGAGACGATGGAGACAAATATTGGTAGACAAGCCTTGGGCCAATGATGATGCAACAAAGGGGCCCTATTTTCCATATAAGCCTAAAGCAGAGAAGCTAGTGGGTAACCAAACATGCAATTTGGGGAATCACTGGGAAAGATTGAATGGGGTGACATGTCTAGTAGGACAAACACAAAAGGCGCTTGCTAATGCAAAGAACGGAAGCTGTTGGGTTTAGCAGGCATAACGTGTACATACATACATACATAAATAGATGGGCTTTGTCACAAGCAAGTGATGACTTTGAAAATTGACTAGTTAACTATTTGGGTGTTAAAAGTTAGTTTGAATTATTGATTACTGCTTTGTTGGTAAAATTGTGCTAGTGTGAACTGTTTTGTTGACAACATCTCGGGAGAGCAGGACCATGGCCATAAAAATGATGTTTATTATTAATTATAATGATAAATGGATTGAATGATTGATGCATATGATTTGTAAACGTGTTTCACACTAACATGGTTATTTTTACACAAAATAAAACCCCATGGCAGAACCATGAATGCAAGATCATGGTCATGATTGCGTGTTTATTTATTATTTTGAAATGTATAACAATGTGTGTGGTTGAAAACACATCAAAATAATAATAAAATAGAAAAGTTAGAACAATGAGGACCAAAATGGTTGAGTAATTTCCAATCAATCATAGCATGGAAGTGATGCCAACAAAGCTAATGAAGAAGAGAAACTAGTTGGCTAAGCGGGAAGGAATCACTCCCCAGACTGGATGGACACCTTGAGAAGCCTAAGGGTTGAGGTGAAAAGCTTTAAGACTGACAATGAGAGGTTGGTAAGATCCCAAGAAAGGAAAGCAAAGATCAATGAAGCCCTCCTAGAAAGTCTCTTGGATTGGCAGAGACAAAGATAACCTGAGTTGAGGACCAGTCATAGAGATAGGAAAAGCCTTCATGTGTCATAAGAAAACACCAACGGAGTAGATGGTGGCAGGTCTAGAAAGAGCCACAAATAAGGAAGTGAGGACACTATGCCATGAGGTGAGACTTTGATCACTCCGAGTGGAGGAAATAACATACGTGTGCATTATTCAAGCAAACCATCTAGTTCTACTACATGGAGGCACCACCATTCTCACCATTACCATCATCACCATTTAGGAATCAAAGGATAGGATCACATGACTAAGGAGTTTAAGAAAGCCAAACCACCCACATTTGATGGAGATATGAAGAAAGAAAAGGATGCAAAAGCTTGGCTGATGGGAATGAAGAAGTTTTTTAGAATACATGACTATTCTGAGAATATGAAAGGTAGAGTCACCACTAATAGCTTGAAGGAAAAGTAAATATATGGTGGGAGGATTTGAAGAACCTTAGAGGTATTGTTGAGAAGGAATTAACCTAGGATGAGTTTGAAAATATCTTCAGAGAGTAATACTTGTCTGATTTCTATTATGATAATAAGGCAAGATAGTTCTATGAAATCAAAATAGGCCAGTTAACCAGTGATGAGTATGTCACCATGTTCTTAGAACTATTGAGGTATGTGTTGTACTCAAGGATGAAAAATCTAAAATTCATAGATTCATCAAGAGATTTCCTATGGCATTCAGGGATAAAATTGAGTTTCTAGAACCCTAGACCATGAAAGATGTTATCAGGAAGATGTCACATTGCTATGAGAAAAAAAAACACAGACCTGATATTAAAAGTAATTGGTAGGCTAAAAGCAACCTTGGGCATAAGAAGAATTGGCCTAAGAAAATCTCGGAAAGGAAAGAATGTAAGCACCCAACTCATACAATACAGTTCTAGCAGAAATCCAACTTTGTTGATAAGAAAAATATGCAGCAATCGAAATCAGCACAAACCAAGTTTGAAGGCTGAGAGTTGCTTAAATGCTGGACTTGTGGTGGGAACTACAGGAGGAGAGACTGTCCTCATCAACTAGATGTCAGACCAAATTGCTGGGACGTGGTCCTCTAGGGTTAATTTTGGGGCTAAAAGCCCAAGTTTTGGGGCATAAAACCCAAGTTTTTGTATGTAAAGTCTAAAGTCTCCACAATTTATGGTCGCGGAGCACGTAGATGTAAAGTGTCATAAAGGGTTTCCACCCTTCTTGTATGTAAGTTGTGTCAACTTTAGAAGATCTACCCATGGTCCGTAGACCATGGGATTGTATAAAAAGGAGAGTCTTAGAAGAGTATAAGGCAGAAGTAGTAATATTGATGATGAATGTAATGGGTCATTAGTGAAAAGAGCGAAGAGTTTTAGAGTAGAAGAGAGGCTTTGTAGCTGTGTGCGTAGAGGCCTAGGGTAAAAGTCGGCAACTGAGTGTGCGGACCCTTGCAGCTGAGTGCACAGGGTAGTTAGAGTTTGTAAGAAGATCTTAAGTACTAATAAAGAAGATTACTTTAGAAATATCCATGTTTGATCTATTTAGTTACGTTATGAATAAATGTGGTTATGTTATGCTGAATAATGGGTCTATGCTTTAATGCTATATTGATGTGCGAATCTATATGTTTAGATTGTTATTTAAATGCAAGTAATGATATCCATTTATGCGAAGAACATATTAATGCATATTGAAGTTATCAAATACTTAAGCTGATCTGGGTAAATACAGAAGTAAGAGTAATTACAAAAGTGCGTAAGTGGTTGATTCACTCGGTTAGGGTCTGCCAACGATAGCCATAGACCTTCACAAAGGTATAGAGGCCAATTAAGAGAAGTATATCAATAAGCCCTAAAAGGATTATCCATCTGCGTGAGGGCATAATTAAGGCATAAAACGACATCAGTGCCATCTCTGGGTGCGAAGCTTGGTTCTAGTATCCCCCCATACTACATCAGGTGAGACTTCAGTCCATGCTCTGCGGATTAATGATGAAAGGGATAGTAATGTAGGGATTTGTTTGGCTAAATTAATGTTGAACCTGGGTCAGGGCCCTCTAAGCCAACAAATGGTTATGTTGCCGGGATCGGTATCTGCATAAAGAGATGTGTGATGTCGCATCACTTGAATCCGACTAAGAAAGAAATTGAAGACTAGTTGGATAGAAAGATGCATGAATTCACAGCACAAGAAAATATAAATCCATGATTGACGAAAGAATAGTGGTTGGCTAGATACCTGTACACAGAGATACACAAAATTTTCTTATGTTCCTTCCTGGTTGAGTTATACGAGTGTATCGCTAAATTGGCAGATGACCAAGGAAGGTGGAGGCTTGATAGTCTAATAGTGTGGACCTCGGAGTTAGTGTGGAGATTGGAAGCCTCTAAATATAATATCCCATGTGTTGTTGATCATTGGCTTGATCGCATCATAGGAGGATTCATGATAGAGTTCGCGGCCGATACATCAGTTAGTTACAATGAAGCAGAGCGTTGCTTCTTCAAGGGACCACGAGGTAAGTATTTAAGGTCTTTAAATACTTGGATTAAGATGCTTTTGTGTGAAAAGTGGGTTATGCAGTTACCTTGATGTTTGGAGCTACACGAAGTGGAAAGTTCTTCAAGGATAGAGGGAGAACAGGCCCTGAATATAGCTTTTGATCGAACCTCGTTTGAGTGACGATGAGGAAACAACACAGGCTTCACCACAGAGCATTGTTCATTTAATAACAAAGGAGTTCCTAGGAATACCACATCCACCCACCCCACCTCCGCATTCACCTCCATAGCATACCCCTTCGCCCACACCACCACCATCTCCACCACCATTCAATATGGTGAATGTTGTAAAGTTGCTTGTTTTCAAGGGTTTGGGAAATGAGGACCCGGATCAGTTTTGTTTTGTCACAAAGGTCGTATGGGAAGCTTAGGGTATTATGGATGATCAGATGAGGAAATAAATGTTGGTCACTACTTTATAGGAATGGGCACTGACATGGAACATTAAGTTTTGCACTGATCACCTGATGGCTTCATTAGCAGATATTCAGACCGCTCTAAATAAGGAATTAAGTAGACTTAAGTCTGAAGCACAATCAATTGTGGGATTCAAGGAGATCGTGGTGAAGCCTGATAAGACATCCTGGGATCTGGATCAGAAGCTAACATGAATCTTATGGATGGGCACCAATGAAAATGTTTTGTGGCTTCGCTCTTGCCTCATCTCAGGGTTGCTTTATCACAACAAAAGATTGGACCCAGGTGAAAGCCCTAGATATTGCGATGAAATTTCATGAGACATAGATGAAAGATGCTAATATGAGAGTTAAACATATTCACATGTAGTTGTAGAATATTTTCCTAGAGTTTCAAAGTCTGAAGAAGGATAGAGCAGTTTGGCCAGAGGTGTGTGAAGAAGTTTGGTGCCTGAAATGCAAAAGTCGGGGGCAAGACAAAGATCATTGTTCAGTCTTCATGAATTATGTTGCAATAGGAGGGCTTATACCTCTGATGCCAAAAGCTCAAGCAGGGCCAAGTATAGGGCCTACGCTATGGTGTGCTATTTATTAGGTAGGTTGAAAACATGTGACAGACAATTGTCACATGCTGCAGAAATTTTTACAGACACCACAATAGCTCTTCTGCAACTTTTGTCAATTAGTGGGTCATGATGAAAATAACTTTCATAGCTATGAACTAATGATGGATAGAACGCCTGCATATAGAGTGCAGGAAGAAACTCAGCCTTTGAATCAAGGTGTTGGGGGAGTGGGAGGAGGATATTAGGGATGCAGACAAGGCTGAGGTGGAGGAGGACCTGGTAGAGGTCAGGGATAGGTTATTTGCTACAACTATGAGGGACCAGGACACTATGTGTGAGAATGAATGAACCTGATGCACCTATCATGCAAATACTACACTTAGTTTGATCGCACGACAAAATACTGCCTTGTATTACTAGTTAAGATACGCGAAAAAGGGGCACAACCTCAGCATCCTACCTAGAACCTGCAGATGATGAGGGCTAAACCCCGAGAAGAATACCCCTATGTGAATATTGTGATGCGGAGTGGAATGAAAACTGGTGAAGATAAGGGAAAGTGGCATGAAGGGGGTGAATGGGTCCACAAATCTCCAAAGAAGGAGGTTCGGTTTGATTTCATTGTGCGAAGGAAACTTTCATGGACGCAAAGAAAAGCTTTGCTGAGGCCTCTACCTCAGGAAGTCAGGATAAGCAGTCTGAAGAAATGGAGCCATCCTTGCTTACTACCTTTTTGGATACATGTATGAAGCTTCTACGTGATATCAAGGCCATAAAAGGATTACAGGAGTTGATCAATAAATGCGCTAGTAATACTCCTGAGGGACTGCGCGTGGTCAAGAAAATTGGTAAGCATAAGGCAAGAACAGGGCGTGAAATGAGGCTCACTGTGCAAATAGGAGAATATGAGATGGACCAAGTGATCTAGATCTAGGGTCTGACGCAAATGTTTTTCCTAAACAAACATGGGAAAGAATGGGGAGACCTGCACTGCAGTGGTATCCTATTCAATTGAGGATGGCGAATCAGCAAAAGATTATCCCCATGAGAAGATTATAGGGAGTGACAGTCGATATTGAAGGCACAAGTGCATTGGTCGATTTTGAACTGATAGATATTGTGGATGAAAATAATCCCTATCCTATAATCCTTGGGATCGACTGGGCTATTGACATGAACGGGGTGATCAATTTGAAGAAGCGGGCGATGTCATTTGAAAGAAAATTGCTTTGCATCATAGTACCATTGGACCCTGAAGAAGGACCAAGCTGCACTAAACTAATCTGCGATTACGAAAGTGTTGATGATTTGGACCAGATTTATAAGATAACGGTGCGAGATCAAGATTGGGTGAATACGACAGCTAATGGGTGTATTGCATGGGACCGCAAAAGCTCCTATACATTAGATTCAGATGAGGTATTAGAGCACTGGCAGAATCAATTTCACAAAGTGTCTATGCTACGCTATAACATGATGACCAAATCACTACGCTACATATCATCGGATGTAAGGAGTCTCCCTTACTATGATGTTTTAACTAACGTGGATAAATTTTTGGATTGCATTTAAAAGGGAAGTGCCAGAGAAGCATCAATTCTAAGCCTCGGACTTGGTGTTGCGTGGTACACTTGCAAGATGGTGGGGTATGCATAAAGACAACTTCGATGGATGGCACGAACATCGAAGAATGATGAAGATGCGGTTTGGTTGCCCAAAAGTATGATTGACAGAGAAATACGATGGAAGGAGTGATCTATGCGATCACTTAGCCAAATGGACCGATGCTTATGGAGCAGAACCACAACTGGAGTGGGTGCATCTATTTTGTCACACCTTGGATGTAATACCTATGAATTGGTACTTGGAGACAGAGCTTCACCATGGCACAAACGAATGGGATGTTTTGAGATAGGCATTCTTGATGACATTCAACTTTGAAGATGGATTTGAATGCATTGATGAAGCATTGCAGGAGGTCAAAGCAGCAATATTCAGAATACTGCAAGATCCCTTGGATTTAATTCAATCAGATTGGACCACCTAGCTGCACAACGTGTTGGAGTGCTACAATGTGACTGCTGAAGAGGAAGATGAGGATCTAAGGAACATTAACATCCCAGAAATAGAAGGTTGCCATGAAGTTGAGGGGCCACAGATAGAAATCCAGATATGACCATGCCGCTAAAAACGAGACAAGTGAACATTGGGACAGAAGCAAAGTCGACGTTTGTGAAGATAGGGGACTACTGGGATGATGCTACAATGGATAAGGTCATTGAGTTGCTCCACGAATACCAGGACTTGTTCCCTACAACGTTTTCAGAACTGAAACGGATCATAGGATATTTAGGAGTAATGAGGATAACATTGAAACCGGATGCGAAGCCTATGAAGCAGAGGCCATATCACCTCAATCCTAAGTACAAATAAAGGGCCCACTTAGAATTGGACAAAATGTTAGCGGCATGAATCATTGAACCAATGGAGGAGTCTGACTGGGTAAGTCCTATGGTAGTTTAGGAAAAGAAGAAGAAGGATGAAATAAGGATATGTGTAGATCTTAGGAAGCTGAATGACGCGTGTGTGCATGATCTTTTTCCAACTCCATTCACCGATGAAGTGTTGGATAGTGTAGGAGGACAGGAAGCACATTCGTTCACTAATGGGTTTTTGGGGTACCATCAGATCAAGATCGTGCTGGAGGATAGAAGTAAGACAACCTTCGCAACTAAGTGGGGATGCTTTCAATATACTATAATGTCTTTTGGATTGAAGAACGTGTTGGTGATCTTTTCATGCGTAGTAATCATGGAGTTCAAAGACTTCATTCACAAGTTTGTGGAGGTATATTTCGACGATTGCACGGTGTTTGGGATGGTGAAGCTCCATGTAGCTAGCCTACACTTGATGCTGGATACATGCCGAAGGTATGAAATCATGCTCAATTTGAAGAAATGTTTGTTTTGTGTTCCTTTCAGAATCTTGTTGGGCCATGTGGTATGCAAACAAGGATTAATGGTGGACCCAACTAAGATAATAGTTATAATTAATTTGGAGGTGCCAGGAAGTGTGAAATAGCTGCGTGCAACGCTGGGGCATATGAGATACTATAGAAAGTTCATGAAGAGTTATGCCTAGATTACCGCCCCGATGGAGAATCTGCTAAAGAAAGATGCTACATTCTGTTGGAATGAAGAATGCCGGCGGAGCCTGGATCTGTTAAAGGAAAAGATGGTAACCACGCCGATCCTAGTCTTCTTGGATTGGAAGAAGGAATTTCATGTGCATGTGGATGTGTCATGTATTGCGCTCAGAGCAGTACTGACACAAGACAATGAGGGAGAGTTGGATCACCCTATAGTGTTTGCAAGTAGGAAGTTGTCTAAAGCTGAGAAGAACTATTCAGTGACATAGCATGAAGGTTTGGCTATGGTGTACATGCTCTAGAAGTTCAGACACTACTTGCCAGGTGGACACTTTAAGATGTATATATACCATTCTGCATTGAAGTACCTGGTAAACAAGCCTATGTTGGGGGGGGAGATATAGAGATGGTTTTTGTTGTTTCAGGAATATGATTTCGAAGGCATTGTGAAGCCTGAACGATTGAATGCAAGACCAGATCATCTGTTGCACATTGAAACACGAGAGGAGCCTACTAATTTGGAGGAAGGACTACCTGACGTGCGGCTCTTTGCAGTGTACGTAGTTGACAATCACTTTGCAGATATAATACACTTCTTGACGACGGAAAAGACTCTAGAAGGGTATACTAGTCAACAAAAGGAGTTGGTGGTGCGCGCGACATACTTTTCTATCATTGCAAGACATTCATATAAAATGGGCTCTGATGAAATTCTGTGATGTTATGTGCCTGAGTTTGAATGAAGCAGCATCCTAGCCGAAGCTCATGGAGGGGTTGCGGGAGGCCATTATGTAGGCAAGGCAATAGTGTAGAATATTTTATGTGTTGGGTTGTGGTGGAAGACACTGCATAAGGATTCCAAAGCTTATTATAAGGCATGTGATGCATGTCAGAGGACTGGTAGGCCATCGCAAAGGGATGAGTTGCCTCTAAATCTGCAGATGTTCCTACAACCATTTGAGAAATGAGCAATTGATTTTGTAGGCCCGATTCAGCCTCTAGGAAAGAAGACGGGTGCGTGGTATATCATCACTATGACAAAGTATTTGACCAGATGGGCGGAGGCACAACTTGTAAAGAATTGTATAGGGGAAATAACAACGAAGTTTCTCTTTGAATATGTTCTGACTAGGTTTGGTTTCCCAAAGATTTTGATGAGCGATCATGGTACACATTTCCTTAATGAAATGATCAGTGCACTAATGGAGGAATTCCAAGTTTATCATCAAAAGAGCATGCTATATCACCTGTAGGCTAATGGGATGGTTAAAGTGTTTAATAAGATATTGGAGAATGCTCTGACAAAAGTTTGCAATGCGTAGAGGAATGATTGGGATGTGCGCGTACCCGCGGTGCTATGGGCTTACAAAACTACTTGTAAGAAGCTAACTGGATAGACACCCTTCAGGCTGGTCTATGGCATAGAAGTTATGATGCCAATGGAGTATATTGTACCTAGTCTATGCATAGCGGTGTTCACAGGAATGGAAGATTGTGGAGCCCTAGAAGAGAGGCTTGTGCAGCTGACAGAGCTTGAAGAAGATAGATTTTTGGTTGGATTCTATCAATAAGTTCAGAAGGAGTGCGAAAATTCATGGCATGATCGAGACATCAAACTGTAAACATTCAAGGTAAATTTGGTTTTATTATATGACAAAAAGTTTGATAAATTTCCAGGAAAATTTCAGATGCATTGGCTGGGGCCATATGTAATCAAAGAGATTACCGATGGTGGAGTAGTTCAGCTGGTGAAATGGAATGGAGATCCATTTCCTGGAAAGGTAAATGGAAGTTTATTGAAGCCATACACTAAGGATCTAGCTAGATGACTATATTATGGAAGCACAGTCTTAACACTCCAGGAAATTGAAAGGAGGCACATGACTCTAAAATACATTGCGTAGGTTGTAGAGTTGCATGACTAGGGGACTGTGCGGGATGGAAGAATTTCACAACATTAGCAAAAGCGCAATGGGAGCTGTGCTATAGAAGGAAAAACCACATAGGGAAGCCAAAAAGTGACTATTAATATCACTGTTCATGATTTGACAGTGAGAAAAAGGCTAAGAGGAGCAGGGGATGACATTTAGGGCTGAAATTAAGAGCAAGATCTTGGAAAATTTGCCACCAATCTAGCATTTATGAGTGAATTTTGGGGGGAACAGTAAGATTTAAATTTAATTTTTCCTATAAATTACAGATAGTTGCCCAATGAAAAACACTCTTCATTTGGAGAGTTGATGTGTCATGTTATTGGTTGTGCATGAATCTTGCGGTTTTTGGGGATTTGGTGGTCAATTCAGTGTTTGACAAGATACCTAAGGAAACCCAGGATATCCTTAATAGCCTCATGTCGGCACCTGTGAAACTACAAGTCCTGGAGGATCTATGGCCTCTTAGGGAGCTACCCCCGAGGTCATAAGTCTGGTGCCAAAATCACCAAGGTCACCAAGGCCGAAGCCTATGCCGGCAAGAGAGGCTTCCACAATGAAGAAGGATAAATAGAAGTTGACACATCCGATGCGCAAGTCATCAAGGAAGCATCAGAGAAAAGAGAAGCCCATCGCGTAGGAGAAAGGTAAGGTGGCAAACCTAGAGGCTGATGAGGGTGCATAGGATATTGATATTGAGGGAGTAGACACTATCTCAAAGCTGCCAGAATACATTCGTTCATGCCAGGACTTAAAGGTCCCGAAGGAACTTGATGAAGGAAAGTTTCTTCTTAACACACCCCTCCTGCTAGAAAACATAACATTTTAAGGTCCATGCTTGGCGCGTTTCCCACATCTGAAATTAGAGGATTGGTACTTGGGGGACACTAGGTGGTTCCCTCACCTGGCTACTAATAATTTCATGTAGAGAGTATTCTACAAGGACTCGGGTGTCATCGCGCTAAAGCCAGTGAAGTGGATTCGTCAGGTGGAAAAGGCAGGATTGTTCAATCTGCTATGGGTGTCGTATTACCACCACACTCCCATAAATTTGATAGTTATCAAATAGTTGCTATGCCTGGAGCACTATGTGCCTATGGTTGGGAGAGACGATCCCTATAACTGACATGCTAATCCATAGGATCACCCTACTACCCCATTCAGAGTTGAATCCATCCAAGGATGAAGGACAAGTTTAAGCTTGTCAATGAATCACGCAGATATTCAATTTCGAGTATTACAGACCCCGTGGTGAAGGTGGCCACCTAGTTCTTGGTTGGGAAGGTAATGAGTAAGTGTCGCACAGATGAGGTATCGACACCAATTGTTTCATTAGCGACCCAGTGCACAAAGGGCTTACAATTCAATTGGGCGTGCTACTTATGCAGCAAGTTCCTCACGAACTGTAGGGAGGCATAGGACCACGACAAAACATTCCACTACTCATGGTTTTTGTTGTCGATTGTGTTGGTTGCATGGGAATTGCTGGAGGACAACCAATTTCCTCTTATCACAAAATATTTGTTAGAAGCAGCAAAGTTTTCTTCACCGTGGGCCATGAAGGACGCTGGATGGGTCCGAGAGAGTAAAATGTTTTGGGTGCTGATGGAGTCAAGAATTCGCGTAGCCATCAATCGCAAGCCACGACTGTCACCAACTATTTTTGAGCAGTTGTTAGGATACAAAGAGTTCAAAGTCGACTTCCACTATATCTCCATCCGGGTGTGCAAGGAACTAGAACAAAAGTGCTATGAAATAACATACCTCATGACAGATGATGCCATAACAGTGGTCCTCAATCATTTATTAGTTGAGTGGCACACAACATCGAATTTGCCTGTCGGGTCTAGTAAGTCTATGGGAAAGCAAAAGAAGGAAGAGGCTTAGTCAAAAATTCAACAGTTGGATGAAAAGATAAAGAAGGAGGCTAAGGAGAAGGCACATGTAGAAGCAGAGCATGCTACCAAGGAATGGGAGGAAGAACATGACTCTGACAGAAGTTAGAAATCCCCTTCACCACAGACAGAAGAGGAAGAGTGATCAGTGTAGGGTGGTGTAGATCTGGAAAGCACTCCCTTCCAGGTGAAGTGGAATCAAGAGTAGGAGAAGCAAGGGTCGTGCAAAAATACCAAGGCCACTAAGTCTTCCCTAGATCCGATCACCTTGACAGAGGGCGATTTAGATGAAATTGGGGATAAGGTAAGGGATGCAAGAAACAGAACTGCTATAGCAGTTTGAGCAGCAGCAAAAGCAAGCTTTGGTTTCCATTCAAATAGGTTTGTGTGAGCTGCAGATCTAAACCACTCAACTGCAGGTAGAGTTGGGGAAGAGCAGCGTGACGTTGAACTAGTTTAGTGTTGGGAATGACTGAAGTCGTGGAGATGGTTCACTCTTTAGATCCTCAGGCCATCGCGCTACCTGATGGAACCCTAAGTGTAGAGACAGATGCTGACAAGGCTGCTTTAAGGAACACTAGTCTCAACTTGGCTGCACTCCCAAGTGATTGTAGAACTTAGGGCCCAAGAGCAGCGCATGATGAGCATGATCAACAAGCAGAAGGTTAACAACAAACAAATGTTTGTTGAAAAAACAACAATGATAGACACCTAGAAGAAGGTCCAGGAGAAAAATGAGTGAACCGCAACAGTAGTAGTAGAAGCCTGTAGAACCTTTTTGGAACTGCACATCCTAGAAGAGGCGCTATTGGAGGCCAAGATTCTAAAGTTGGCTACAATTGTGCATGATTCTTAGAACGAGATGGCCAAGGTTTATTTTGATTTGAACCTAAAGATTACAGAGCTCGAGTTGAGGGCACAACCTTTAACTCCGTCACAGGTCAGAGAACAGTGCGAGGCAACTGTCAAGAATGCATTCACTACAATAGATGTTGTGGTGGTAGAATGCACTACGCTCTTCGAGCGATTGTTGGAGGTCCTCATGATTTTTTAGAAAGATCCCAACCTATAGATGTTGAATACTGAGGCAAGGGAATTACAATAGTAGTATGATGAAGCTAAGAGTGACAGCGCACACTGTCGCCATCACACATAGATTGGACAAGCTACAAGAGTCAAAGGAACTGAAAGAATAGTCAAAAGCAGTGTAGCGAAAAGAGGCAGTCCTCAAGGCCAAATTGGGGCCTTAGCTGGATGAGACCTATGTGCTCTCTGCCACCATTGGGGAGAATTTGGATAGCCTATAGACAACACAACAGAAGATCTAGGCAGATAGCACAGGAACAACAACGAAGCAGCTGATGGAGCAGGTCAAGCAGGTGGCTACGGAGTGTATAGTTGAAGTTGCAGTGTTGCAAGTGGAGCTAGGAGGTCTTCACTATACGATCTCTACATCAACAGAGTGACTCAAGGGCGAGTCACCATATTTATGTTGGGGGCTTGTTGGGACAAGGTCCCCTAGGGTTAATCTTGGGGCTAAAAGCCCAAGTTTTGGGGTAGAAAGCCCAAGTTTTTGTATGTCAAGTGTAAAGTCTCCGAAATTTATGGTTGTGGAGCATGTAGATGTAAAGTTTCATAAAGGGTTTCCTCCCTTCTTGTATGTAAGTTGTGTCAGATTGTATAAAAAGGAGTGTCTTAAAAGAGTCTAACGCAAAAGTAGTAATATTGATGATGAATGTAATGGGTCATTAGGGAAAAGAGCGAAGAGTTTTAGAGTAGAAGAGAGGCTCTGCAACTATGTGCATAGAGGCCTAGGGTAGAAGTCCGCAGATGAGTGTGTGGACCCCTGCAATTGAGTTCACAGGGTAGTTAGAGTCTGTAAGAAGATCTGAAGTACTAATAAAGAATATTATTATGGAAATATCTATGTTTGATCTATCTACATGTGTTGTGAATAAATGCAGTTATGTTATGCTAAATAATGGGTTTATGATTTAATGATATATTGATGCACGAACCTATATGTTTACATTGTTATCTAAATGCAAGTAATAATATATGTTTATGCAAAGAACATATTAATGCATATTGAAGTTATCAGATACTTAAGTCGATCTAGGTAAATATGAAAGTAAGAGTAATTACAAAAGCATGTAAGTGGCTCATTCGCTTGGTTAGGGTCCATGAATGACAGTCATAGACCTTCACAAAGGTCTAGAGGCCGATTAATAGAAGTATATCAATAAGCCCTAAAAAGGCTTATCGATCTACACAAGGGAAGAATTAAAGCATAAAATGACATCACTACCATCTCTGGGTGTGGAAACTTGGTTCTAGCATCCTGCCATACTGCTTCGGGTGAGACTTCAGTTCGCGCTCCGTAGATTGATGCCAAAAGGGCCAATAGTGTAGGGATTTGTTTGGTTAAATTAATGTTGAACCTAGGTCAGGGTCCCCTAAGCCAACACAAAGATTTACAATTCTTAGGAGGTGAGTAGGGTGGGTGTAATAACTCGGAGTATGCCAAGAATTTATGCCGCAGTGGAAAATCAACAAGTAGATCACCAAGAATCCATCATTGAGATGGAAGGTAAGCTACAAGAGCAAGTCATTTCTATTTTAATTGATATAGGTTCTAATTATAACTATGTGAGCCCAAATCATGTAGAGAAATGTGGTTTGGGTAAGGAGTTGCATGGAGAACCTTGGTTCATTCAATTGACAACTGGGACAAAAAAAATCATCCGTTGGGTAAAGTATTGTGCATTTGAGCTCAATGGCATGCCCAAAAAATCCCCCACTTGAATGTGTTGCCATTGTGTGTGTATGGAATATTATTAGGCATGAATCAATTGTACTTACACTTGACCAAGGTTGATTTCTATGAAAAAACAATTGAATTCTTGGATGAGAAAGGAACAAAAAGAGTGTTTTAGGGTAGTAAAAATCCCATTTTATTGAGGTTAATCATGACTATGAAAGCAAAGCACAACAACAAAAAATGATGCATGTTATTTGTAGTGCAAGTTTCCAAGAATGAGGAAACTGACAAAGAAATAAAATATGGGGAAACTCAATTACTACAAAGGTAACTTGTTTTGCAACACCGATGATTAGTACGTCACCAAGTTTTTAGAACTATTGAGGTATGTGTTGTATCTCAAGGATGACAAAGAAAAAAAATCATAGATTCACCAGTAGATTTCCTATGGCATTCAGGGATAAAATTGAGTTGTTGGAACCCCAAACCATGAAAGATGCTATTAGGAAGATGGCACATTGCTATGAGAAGAAAACATAGACCTGATAGTAAAAATAATTGGTAGGCTAAAAGAAATGTTGGACATAAGAAGAATTGGCCCAAGAAAAGCTCAAAAAGGAAAGAATGTAAGCACCCAACTCATACAAGATAGTTCTAGAAGAAATCCAACTTTGTTGATAAGAAAAATATGCAGCAACCGACATCAGCACAACCCAAGTTCGAAGGCTGATAGTTGCTCAAGTGCTGGACTTTTGGTAGGAACTATAGGAGGAGAGATTGTCCTCATTAGCTGGATGTCGAACCAAAGATTTCCAATTCTTAGGAGTTGAGCAGGGTGGGTGTAATAGCTCAGAGTATGCCAAGAATTTACACACCAGTGGACAATCACCAAGTAGATCACTAGGCATCCATCATTGAGATGGAAGGTAAGGTACAAGAGAAATTCATTTCTATTTTAATTGATCTAGGTTCCAATTATAGCTATGTGAGCCTAAAGCATGTTGAGAAATGTGGTTTGGGTAAGGAGTTGCATGAAGAACCTTGGTTCATTCAATTGACAACTGGGACAAAAAAAAAATCATCCATTGGGTAAAATATTGTGCATTTGAGCTCAGTGGCATGCCCACAAAATCCCCCACTTGAATGTGTTGCCATTGGGTGTGTATGACATATTATTGGAAATGAACCGATTGTACTTACACCGAACCAAGGTTGATTTCTATGAAAAAACAATTGAATTCTTGGATGAGAAAGGAACAAAAAGAGTATTGTAGGGCAGTAAAAAGCCCATTTTAGTGAGGTTAATCATGAATATGAAAGCCAAACATGAAAACAAAAAATGATACATGTTATTTGTAGTGCAAGTTTCCAAGAATGAGGAAACTGACAAAGAAATAGAATATGGGGAACTCAATTACTACAAAGGTATCGTATTTTGCAGTAGTACGCAAATGCATTTTCATTGGAGGTTCCTAGATTACCTCCTCACAGAGAGAGATATTTCTCTATTGAGCTGGTACCTAGAGCAGAATCAACATCTAAGGCTCCATATAGGATGAGCACCCCAGAATTGGTTGAGCTGAAATTGCATCTGAAGGAAATGCTTGACAAAGGTTACATAAAGCCTAGTGTGTCCCCATGGGGAGCATCAATATTGTTTGTAAAGAAGAAATATGGAACACTTAAATTATGGATTTATTACAGGAAGATGAATAAGGTGATCATCAAGATTAGGTACCCATTACCAAAGATTGATGATCTCTTTGATCAATTGAGGGGAGAAACAATTTTCTCCAAGATTGACTTGAGGTCCGGATACAATCAAGTAAGAATCAAGGAGGAAGACATTCATAAAACTACTTTTAGGACAAGATATGGGAAATATGAGTTCGTAGTGGTGCCCTTTGGGCTTATAGACGCCCCTTCCATGTTCATGTGCCTGATGAACAATGTGTTATGTCCTTATTTGGACTAGTTTTTCATTGTACTTGTTGATGACATATTGGTGTATTCACCGATAGAATAAGAGCACGCAAAACATCTATCTACTATGCTACAATTTTTTAGAGAGAATAAGCTCTATGAAAAGCTTAGCAAGTGTGACTTCTTCCAGTCACAGATACATTACTTGGGGCATATCATTTCCAAGGAAGCAATCTCAGTTGATCCTAAAAATATCAAAGCCATAATGGAGTGGCAAACTCCAAAGAATGTGGATGAAATTAGATCATTTATGGGACTGGAAGGATATTAAAGGATATTTATCTATAATTTCTCCAAGATAGGCCATCCCATTATAACCTTGTAGAGAAAAGGAAAAATCTTTGAGTGGACTGCACAATGTGCAGAAAGCTTTGAGTAGTTAAAATAATAACTCATTAATGCACTAGTGCTGAGAATTACAAATGTTGACAAGGATTTCATGGTGTATAAAAATTCCTGCAAAGAGGGACTCGATGGAGTCTTAATACACGAAGGGAAAGTCGTATGCTATGAGTCCAAAACATTGAATGAGCATGAGTTGAATTATGTGACACATGAGTTAGAGTTGGCTACCATCATTCATGCCTTAAAAATGTGGAGGCATTACCTCTTTGGTAAGAAATTCATGCTCATGATAGACCACAGTAGGTTCAAATATTTGTTTGGACAACCGAAGTTGAAATCAAGTACATGAAAAGTGAATAAAATAAGGTTGGTGATGCTCTGAGTAGAAGAACTTAGGTAAATCACCTAGCAGTTGTAAGTTCTTATATAATAAATCTGATGGAAAGTGTCAAAGGTGTTGGAATGCAAGATGAGAAATATTAGCAAGTGAATGAAAAGATATTACAAAAGGCGGTGATGAAGAATATCACCTCACAGAGGATGGCTTACTCAGGTTTAAGAATAAAATTTATGTGCCTAACAATGATGAAATGAAAATATTGATAGTGAAATAATTCCATGCTAAGCCTTGTTCGGGCCATCCCAAGTATCAAAAGACCCTTACAACCCTTAAAAAATACTATTACTAGCTAAATTTAAAGAAGGAAGTGGCTAATTATGTTGCAAGATGCCTGGAATGCCAACAAGTAAAGGTCAAGTGCAAGCATCCAACATGATTGTTGCAGCCTATCCCCATTCCAGAATGGAAGTGGGAGGTAATTTGTATGGATCTCATTATAGGATTTCCTAAAACATCTAAGCAACATGACACAATCATGGTAGTGGTGGATAAGCTGAGTAGGGTAGCGTAGCAGTAAAATCCACTAATTCGGCTAGAGACAGAGCACAAATATTCATAAAGGAATTTGTGAAGATGCATGACATTCCCAAGAAGATTGTCTCATAAAGAGATGCTAGGTTCACTTCCCAGTTTTAGAAGGAACTATTTCCAGAAATGGGAATAAAATTGGCATTTAGTACAACAAATCATCCCCAAAATGATGGGAAAACAAAGAGGATTAACAAAATTCTTAAGGACATATTAAGAATGTATGCGTTGTATTTAATTATGCAAGGAGTTGTTTCCCCATGCTCTTATGTCTAAATCAAATCACAAGACAGAGAAAGAAAGACCAATCAAAAGATAAGAAAGCCCCAATCCCAAATGATCAATCATGCATTAACTAATTGGTTCTAAACTACAAGGAAATAAGAGAACACCTGGCCTCCTTATAGGTTGGGAAAGGGTTTTGAGTCTGGTGTAGATTCCTATGCTCCACTCAAGTGATCTACCTCATCCGCACTTGATCTTGTTGAAGAATCTAGGGAAGTTAACATTAGATAGATTCTTCTATACTTGATAACAATTTGTGAAATGATTTTACTATTTATCTTATCTTGGTCTTCTTCTTATTATGAGATGGTGTGTTTACTTCATCAAACTACTACCAAAACAAAGAGACACAAACACAAGAAGTTGGAATTCTTCCAGGGCCAAAATCTCTCCCTCTTGGAGAGGAACACCCACACATAATTCTTCTTATAGAGATTGTAATTGAAGAACACCAAGACCATTATACTTGACCCTCTATGCCACTCCAAGACCAAGACACCAATATTCTTCCTTTGTTACGACTGAGATCATCATCATTGCTGCACCATTACCGAGGTATTCATCAACTAGATCTTCATAATGTGATATGTATAGGAGAGCTACATGTAGATCCACCGCTATCATGACAGTCTCATCATAAATGTACCTTCACTGAGATCATAACCTTTGTGACTACGTCTCCATCAAGAATGAGATCATGACTATGATAGGATCATGAATGCACCTTAATGTATGTTGAGATAAGTGAATCACTGTGAGATCCTTTTATCATACTTATGTCGAGATTGTGTATGCTACTGTGGGATCCCTGAGATCCTTGTCATCATTGGTTATGCTGATATTTTGTGACTGTGTTTTCTTCCTACACCGAGGCTTTCATGATACTATCTAGCATGCTGAGACAGATTCTTATCATTCTACCTATGCCAAGACTGTAACCATTTCAGTGGCACCCATCTAAGATTATTGTGAGGTTGTCCATCCAAATTATGATCCTTACTATTACAAGAAGAAACTTAGTCCTGTACCCATCCGAGATCACAAAGGAATGCAAGTTCCAGCACCTTCAAAGTTGCAGAGATACCTAAATTTTTCTAATTGTAATTCTGAACTTTACACGCCTATTTATAGTGGTTTGACCATGTATTTGAGTTGAAATGACCAAGTGAACTATTGTGTCATTTATATGAGCTAACACATCATATTTTAGTCGTTTAATTCATTTTGCAAGTTCACATGATGTTCTCTTCATTGTTTTTCTTGTAGTCTTCTTTGTTGAAGAATGGTGCTTGTCTTGGAGGGATTCTTGACACTAGGTTGACCCATGTACATTACATAAATTCTCATAAAAAGCTCTTTAATATAATCTTGACCCTTTGAATTTCCTACACCTATGGAATGAGCAAGAAATTCATTCATATAATTTTATAAAATAATATTTCTTTTTATTGACAAGTAAAAAGATCAAAATTACATTGACAAATATTGAACCTAGTTACACTTTTCTTCAACGCTCCCTCTTAACTAGGGAGGTATTTACAATGGTACTTGGTTAATCTCAATTTGAAGAATGTCTCATAAGAAGAATTAGATTGGTAATTCGATTTGTATAGCATCATATCAATCAACATTGTCATAGTGCAAGGCCTTGACTAACAACTCCATCTCTCCACGAGACCATGAGCTACAATGTTGGCGAGATCAATGATTTATAGACACCTTAATCATTGTCTCTTAAGGTACATACCCACTAGGGTGTTCACTAAGTATGACCTTCTAGGACTACTCTTATCTTGGGTTCCCAGGCCTCAAAGAATATCGATCCTCTTGTCTACTCTTATCTTGGATGCCCTACACATCCTCAAAGAGTATTAAATGCCAGATTATTAGCCAATCCTCCCATTCTTTCTTCCCAAGTGAAGACAATAATGTTGTTTCTATCATGTGTCTACATTTCCATTCATGGCCTTCATCTAGACTTGCGTTTGTTAGTCCTGGTCTAGTGCATGACACATGACATGGAAAAACACAATTGTCATCCCTTTGTAATTAGGGGTGATCTTAATTCAAACTCCCTCTTGATCAGGGACTTGACAGAGCTCCCTCTTAGCTAGGGACTATTCTACATATCAATTTTGTTTTTTTTTTGGGTCCTTCATCTGCTTGACCAACTTCTCTCCTTGATGTCATGCAATTTAGTTGAGATTCTTCCTTGTAGGGCAGCAACCATCAAAAACTGTCCTTCTTATTCTGCCATGTCATTCCTTTCTTTATGGAAAGTGGCCTTCTTAGTATATGACTGGAACCTTCTTCATATGGATACTTCTTCCTCATCATGTTTCTTTCAGGAATTTCCATCCACCACATGAATGCTACTTGTACTTGTACTTACAACCCTTGTGCCAGTAGCCCCACATGAACTCATCCATATATTATTCAAGAAATCAAAACATAACATTAAATAAAATTGTACAAGATAGCTCTTCATCATGACATATTCCTGTAGGTATCAACATCCTACATACATGTTGACACATCTCTTAAATATATCAATTGTCAAGGGTCTTCATCTTTTTCATACTTTCATCAGAGTCTTCATATCTTTCCAGGAGATTTCCTAGTCAAATATTCTTGGTCTTTTGGATGTTGATCACCTTCATCATGGTTGCATATCTCCTGATCTCTTCCTTCCTAAAAATTCCCATTTCCAGGAGCTTTCAATCAGATTTTCTTAGTCAACTACCTCATACTTCATATGATGATGTATTATGTTGATTTCATCTAGTGTGACTTATTCCTTCTTGCATTATTTCAGAGGAGAAGATCCTTTTTCTCTTGATCATGCTTCTCAAGATAGAATTAATGATCCATTTTACCTATAACCATATGACATGAAATTATGATATTAAATACAAGCATACATACCTCATTTTACCTTTAGGTAATCTAGGCTTCTTCCAGCAGCTTCATTGTTTGAAAATATCTTCAATCCCTTGATCTGCTTCATGTCATCACACCATGATCTCATGAATTCCATAAGTTGGAATTCCTGGTGAAACAATTGCTTCCTCTCTAGATTAGTGAACCCTCTGATGAGGATTCCATCAGGTAACCTTGAGGATCTTGCATATCCCCATTTGGCAGATGTTTCCTTTTTTCCTTAATGTATGATGAGCCTTGTCCTAGATGGCATCTGTCTTTCCTTCAATGTTCAATGAGATTCCCAAGAGATATATCCTTCATGTTTGATTTCCATGGATTTTGTCCATTTTTTCCTTCACGATTCACATGGTGATGTCATGATCTCTTACTTATAATGCTTCCATGATGCCATGATGCATCTTATTATCATAATCACAAGATCTAGGAGCTTATGATAGGACCTTTTATAACGGATATTATCTTACTCAGAGGATAAATTTGTTGCTTCCTCTTTCCTTGGCCATTTTCTTTAGCTTCCTCCATATTTTAGTGATATGAGCTTCCAAAATATTTCTATAGCATTGAATCTTAACTAGACTTATTTTTTCTTGCTTGAGGACCAACCTTGCCTTCCTTTTTTGCACATGGTCAAGTTCTTTTAACCTTCAACATTGTTGCCATCAACTTGTCCTTCTGTATCTTGCATAGAGACTACAAGTTGTTGAATGAGGTAACATTCTTGTTCATGGATATTTGTTACCTTGCCAGTGCATCAATGATGATTGTCTTCATTCCTAGATCTTATATATAACACCTTGTGAAGATATCCTACATCCTTTGATGCCTTTTTACTTTCATGTAGATCATATTTCATTTTCCCTTGTTTATTACACCTTAAGAGAATGAGTTTATCATCTACATCACTTTGATGTCTCCAATTTCGCTATGCGAGGGAATATTTCATAAATATCCCTTTTCATAAATTCAGAGGAGACCTTTTGATGACTTCAACCACTTAGTGGACTATGTCTATTCTCCTTATTCAAGATGATAATCTTTGACTTTGAGTTATATTGCTTTGCAGTCATATTGATAAGGTTATTAGTGACCTTTTTGATGATGACTGTGGAGAAAAGATTCTTTGCTGATGTACACTTGATCCTTTATTCTTGACAAAAGCCTTAACCTTAATTTAATGCACTTCTTGAGAATTGATCGTTGTATGTGTATTTTACTGCCCTTCGTTTGACTTCTACACCTTAGCTCTGATACAATGTTGAAGAATCTATGGCAATTAGCATTAGATAGATTCTTATATACTTGATAACAATTTGTGAAATGATTTTATTATTTATCTTATATTGATCTTCTTCTTATCATGAGTGTGTGTGTTTACTTCATCAAATTTCTACCAAACCAAAGAGACAAGAACATAAGAAGTTGGCTTTCTTCCAGGGCCAAAACCTCTCCCTCTTGGAGAGGAAAACCAACACATAATTCTTCTTATAGAGGTTATAATTGATGAACACCAAGACCATTATTCCTGACCCTCTATGCCACTCCAAGACCAAGACACCAATCCTCTTCCTTTATTACTACTAAGATCATCATCATTGTTGCACCATCACTGAGGTCTTCATCAATGAGATCTTCATAATGTGATATGTATAGGAGAGTTCCATGTAGATCCACCGATATCATGACAATATCATCATAATTGTACCTTCACCGAGATCATAACCTTTGTGACTATGTCTCCATCAAGAATGAGATCATGACTACACCTTAATGTATGTCGAGATCCTTGTCATCACTAGTTATGCCGAGATTTTGTGATTTTGTTTTCTTCCTATACTGAGGCTTTCATGATATTGTCTAGCATGCTGAGACAAACTCTTATCATTCTACCAATGCTGAGACTGTTGGAAATAATATTGATAGGGGGGGTGAATCAGTATTATCAATATAATTATTCCTTTTTCAAAAACAACTGATATACGCTACTTCAGTTTAATGCACCTGCGTATATACGCGATTATGCAGAAGGAAACCCGCGTATACAAAACAAACTTTTACTTTACTTAATCTTTCTGATGATGATTGTTAATCTGTGATGCAGAATCAAATAACAGTAACCAGAGACAGTAAAACAGAGCAGAAAGATAGTCACACACAAGAATACAAGATATAAGTTGGAAACCTAATGTGGGTGAAAACCACCTGCTGCAATTCGTCTATATCTTCTTTTCAATTAGAAAACTTCTTTTAAAATATACTGGTGCAGTCTTTTTACCAGTATGCAGGCTGCAACCTGCAGAGAGCTACAACTCTCTCTCGTTCTCTAGCTTCTCCTGGAAGGGAGCTATAACCCCCTTAGCTCTTGTACTAGCCAAGATACTAGTACGTAGGTGCTGGCCTACAGAAGGCTACAACCTTCTCTTTCTTCCAGGGACCACGTTCATCAATTTTCAGACTGGATCCATGAACATCAAACAATCATCAAGAATCAACCAATCTCCTTTTCACCAACTAGATCTGAAACAAATAGATACTTCTCTGACAGCTGTACCCAGAACACAATACCAGAAACCACACAACAAAAACAGAACCCAAAACACAGCAGCAATAACCAGAAGCAGCTAGATCACAACTTAAGGCATATACGCTATTTCAACAGCCTGAAACTTGTGTGTGTACGGATCTGCGTATGGAACAACCTGCGTATACGCGTATTTACTTCACCGAAATTGCGTGTGTACGCGCCTTCACTTCACTGAACCTGCATACAGATCTATAAAGGATAACACACTCTTCCAGATATTCAGTCACTAATTAACCCAGATTATCAGATTCATATATCAAGCAAGCGCCACATCTAGCAGATCAAAATCATACAAAGATGCTATCATTCAAGTTTAAAGATTATGACCCATGAATAGAACTTATCCTTCCTTTTGCGCTAATGTTCCACCTTCTTTCAGATCCAGATCTGTATCACCACCCAATATATCGGCTCTAGCACTTTATCAGATCTTCAATTATAATTCAGATCGTAATTTGTCACAAGATCTCCTTCCTCTTTTATAGCCTTAGGCCTTCCACAATACCATGGTCCAAAACCATAACATTTCAATACCATGAACCCAAAACTAGGGATCAACACATCGGAGGAGACGCCATGGTCCAAAACATAGGTGTTGGAGACGTAAATCCCCTCTACGGATAGAGGCGATCCCTACTAGCCCAGAACGGGTCTAGCAACAATCAAACAATGCTATCACGCAAGTTCCTAATTGCAAATAAAGAGTAGGTGATGAAGGCCTACTTGAGATCCAACGCTTTAGTTCGTAGGAGAGATGGCACTCACGTTCCTTTGCCTTGGCCAGTCACAATCCTCCACTATCCACGTGAATGGACACTTGCACACAAAGAGAACAAGCACAAACCCAAGCGTGGAATCTAATATATGCAATTATACATCAATCAGGAAGGATATAATTCAACATCAACCATTACAAGTACAACGAGAATGGAACCATAATGATAGTCATCTATTTATTAATATTCAACAAAGGAGAATACAACCAGCGTCCTGACGTCAAGTCCTCCTTTGGCTAGGTGCTTAGCTACACAAGTCTTGCAAAAGCTTGAAGGGGTGAGGGACAAGCTCTCTCTCTGTTTAGTGACAAAGTCTCCTTACTTAGGAAAAGCCTTGGATACAAAGAAGGCTCCTTGCAACTCCAACCTTTTGATGTCTTCCTTTCAGCACAAGTATTGCCACAAGAGTCAGAACTTTCAAAACTAGAACTAGCTTGCTCAAGCCATGGGAACAAGCTTTTATAGAGGAGGAGGAAGAGATAAGGTCAATCCCCCATAATCATGGATTTGGCTTCATCACTTGGAAACTTCCATGGAGTGGTGGCAAACACCTTTCCATCCAAGGAGATTCGAAGCCAAACCATCCTCACTCAACTTGGAATTAGTTTGGTGAATGAGGTGGACAGAACCTTCGGAGGTTTGAGTAGTTGAAATTTTTGCCCAAAATGGTTGGCGCAATTGCAACTCTGGGACAGAGCGCTAATGGCGCGCCCTTTCATTAGGATTTTCCCCATTGGCGCGGGCATAACACAGGGCACCAACACTAATGCAAAAAGGGCTGTTTTTAAGGGCAATGAGTAGGAGATGTCTTAAGGGCATATGAAGCTCATGTTTAGAGGTGAATAAGGCAAGTGGTTTCAAGTCTTGTCACTTCTCACAAGTCTCGGAATGGGTCCTCCAAGATGCGGAAGAGGGGTAATAGGGATGGTGACAAATGGTGACAAATTATTGTGTAATAGATGCCCCCTAAAGCATGAGGCCCGAGAGAGAGAGGGGTGAAGTGCTTTACAAGAAAATGTGTGACTGAAACACTACCGCTGGAGAACCTGCGAAAATAAGTACAACTGATATCTCAAGTACATGATATATATGTGGTATGGGCGGAGCCATCTGTAACAGAGTATAAGATTGGATCCCAGGCATGGATGCAGCCATCCGATGAGGATCTATGAATGGACTCAGGTATGGTCACAGCCATCCAATGAATGAGTCATATAATGATTACAATAATCCACAAAATGCAACCCGGATCTCAATATGCACAATCCGAGGTCTTGCGCTCCAACTCGACCCGAACACAGTACAAGTTCAAGCATGTGAATATAGGAGTCGAATTCGAACATGCATGAACATCGTCTGATTACCAGTCAATGATGAAAACTGTTAACAGACGTGAGAGGCGCCACCAATAATGACGATGGTCCTCAAGGTACTATAGGTACAATCTACGACGTGTGAATCAATGAGCCGGTGTCGAACACCCGTAGAATCATCCGATCGGAGGCCAATGATGAAAACCTCACGTCGAACACGAAGAACCTGCCATTGAGGCATGCAGGCTCCAAGGTACTTGAAGGGAGTCTCTAGGTCATCTTCCTGGATAATGAGCTGAAGTCGACAGGAAGTGATCTTCGTCGAAGGTGGGCCATAATGTTTCCCACATCATCGACACATGACGGAAAGAGACAATATTTTTTGTGTGAGATATCAGAGGGAGGTTGAGTATTCTTGCAGAGGCCAACTTCTCTTGAACATATCGGCAGCACAACGACGGATTTGGCAGTATTTGAGGTCAAATGATCAAGGGTCATGATGACAAGACGATGAGCAGATGAATGGTCAAATAGGATAACCCAAACCCATGGAGGAAAATGTGAAACGAGATGAGATGTCCCCACCCAGACACGAATGCAAAAAGTGCCATGTTCAAGAGCGACATACTGCTGATGACGACGATTATGATTCCTTTATTCCCCCACCATTTCTGGCAAGTACCCCGGTTATTTTTGGATGGCAAGCTTGACGGGGATAGCATATGCTTGAGAGGTGTCATCATGAAGAAAACCCGATGTCATTAAAGTTTTAAAGAGTCTGACAAAGGAAAAACTCGGCATCCTTTCATGTTTAGAGAGTTTGAAAAGACAGCAAAAAGAAAACTCCAGGGGTGTCCTTTTTCGTAAAGTTGTGTCTCTCGAGCCCGAAAAAGTATAAAACTATGCTTGAAAGAACCGCCCGATCATTACGACCGGGGAGTACTTTTCATAAGTAGTGAAATCGATCCGAAAAAGTAAAAAAGCGATTGATATCATGTCATTTCGTTTCCATTAACGAACCTGAAACGACAAGGGTCCGACAATCTTTTCGTGCTTTATATGGTCGGAGAAAAGAGCTTAAAACGACTGCCTCTTATTTACCTTTAACAAGTCAAGAGGAATAACTCAGCAATCTTTTCACGTTTAGCGAGTCAGAAAAGAGCTAAAAGATGACTCCATATTGACTTTTTCGTGTATTTACCGAGTCCGAAAAAGTATAAAATACAACTCGTTTCACCGTTGAAGCTGCGCAAGAGACCTGTCGCTGGACAAGAAGTAAACGTAAAACCCATTTTCGACCAAAAGTACATTAAAATACTCAAAAATAACCATTTTAAACCAAAAATGAGTTTAAAAAGCTTATAAATAGGATGAAAATGTAAAATTAAAATTACTTTTACCATTTTAGCTCTTGAAGAGTGAAAAGAGTCCATTTGGGAGGCAAACTTCAGGCGGCGATTGCGATCAATCCAGGCAACCATTCGCGACCTCGTCAGTTCCAGGTAAGAGGCGCTTCCCTTAGCTCCATTTTCATACCATTTTTAATTCATTTAGCTCCTGATTGGGCCCCAGCAAGGGGGATTTGCAAAATTAGGGCTTCGCCCCATTGGCGTGGGTATCCAGCGCGGATCCGCACCAATGGGGTTAAAAACCCAAAGGAGCCGCGCCATTAGCACGACTGTTTTAAGAACAGTCGCGCTAACCGCGCGACCCAATTTTTCCCATGTTTTTTCCTGTTTAAAATGAATTTTTTCTGGATTAGCATTTATCTAATATTCTAATGAAGGCAATTTTGTCCTTGTGGGTACAGGAAACCTATCAAAATGGTGGTAGTATGGAAAGAGCGAGACCATGACATTATTGATGCCTTAGATTGAGGATGAAGGGTGCATGAACGCCCTAAGGGACTGCGGCCTTAATAAATTCTTCCTTACATCATCCATGCGGGCGCAACCTGAGTTGCTGCAATTTATAATTGATGCTTGGGATGTAGACGACCAAGTGTTTCGTCTGCGAAATCAGACCTTGGAGCTCGAGGTCTTCGAAGTGTATTTCATCACAAGATTGTCGCGGAGAGGGGCAATTCCTATCTTGACAGGCAGTAGACCTTCTGGGGAGAAGGTTGGTGAAGTGAAAGCTCGAGTGTGCCTCGAATCACAATTCGGGCAGCAGAGTGCAAAGGTGTTGATCTCTACCATCCGGGATTTGACACTAAAAGCAATCCTTTCCACCATCACACGTGCAGCTGGGGTACAAGCGCCCCATGAGGCCAGCAAGAACCACCTGATCTTAGCAACTGAATGCCTCAGTCCGACCGTTTTTAACTGGGCTGTCGCGGTGACTACTAACATAAAGAGGTAGCTCACTAATTGCAAGCGAGATGAGATGAAACAGTTTGCATACGGCTCCATCGTGGTATCGTTCTTCCTGGAACGAATACCACTGTTCCAAATTTAGAGAGCTGTGGTGGCAGACCCATTGCCATAAGAGCCTAGAATGGCTCGCTGGGCAGCACTAATGCCCAGGGGAGGAGGAGGCTAGGAGATGTCTTGGCATCCTGAGTTCTTCATATGGCTCCGACGGCAGTTCATCGTGATCCAGGATTGGCCGTATGCAGGGACCAGTTTCATGGGAGACCCAAACCTTCCACTACCAGAGGAGGAGGAATGGGAGGAGGAGCTAGGTATGTACTCCTTGATTTTGATTTTTTTCTATTTTTTTTGTCTTTTTCGATACATGCTTGTTCTAATAATGATTATATATGTATGCAGATGTGGGTCCAGAGCAACCAGCCGGACTATCCCCTACAGCGCGAAGAGGCCAACCCGCAGCCAACCCACCGGAAGTGGGGGAGGAGTTGATTCATAATCTCGAGGGGCTTGCCCAAGGGATTCCTGGTTATGCTAGACTAGCAGATGTTCCTCTTGCTTACCAGTGGCATACAGTAGGGGTGCTGACCCACGTTCACCGTCTGCTGAGACGATTGGTGCGGGTGGTGATGTGTTATCATGAGCACCACCGTGCTTAGGCTTCTTAGACTTTATTTTCCGCATATATATTTTTTGAGAGACACGTGTCTCAGATGTACCGGGAGCACAGACTCTATCCAGACATGTACATTCTATTTTTTTGAGCACCTCAGTGCACCACACGATATATATACATATATAAATGGTGTTTTTATTGTATCTTATGCTTCTCATGTTTTGTTGATTTACATATTGTGCAAATGATTGTCCAATACATAATTAGCCAATGCATCGGTTACTGCATTAAGTCTCCTTGGAATGTGATGATAAGTAATGTAATCAAAATCTCTTTCCAATAACTTAACACTTAAATACAACCTTAAAATACGATGATCTCTGACGGAATATCGTCCGTTGAGATGGTGGACTACAAGCTGCGAATCTAAGTTTACAACCAATGAGCGGATCCGAGGTTAATTGACTCGGCTAATAATTCAATTACAGCACTATATTCAGCCACATTGTTAGTTGTACAACCTAGACACACTCGAATATCTACTAACTCACCATGAGGATCATAGATCACCCATGCCGCAGATGACAGATTGCGAGTACTGCAGGAAGCACCATTAGCGAAACCAACGTAAGGTGATCCAGACATCTGTTCAAGAAGCAAGAGACACAATAAGCGGCGATCACACCAACACACTGATATAAAAATTAAATAAACATGCACACACACAACACACTGTTAAAAAGCATATGCATGTACAAAAATAAAGAGAGATCTCGCACGATACTTGATTCAAGTCAAGCCCTTTTCATGGCTTCGCCTTATCGCACTGATGCATAACCGGCCTAGATAATGTAGGTATCGCTCGGCCTGTTGTATAAAATGATCAACGGCACTGATGATCTACCCATGCCCCCCGGCCGAGCGAGGTTTACAAGCTAGAAGATCAGTGTGCCCTTTGGCAGAGGGACCGAGGGTTGCAACAGAGTGTAATGAAGGATAAGAGTGAGCCGAGACCAAAGCAAGTGAAGCAAGGCTTGGAGGTGGGAGGGAGAAGACACCCATAAGGGTAGGGTCTTTGAAAAGCCCGGCTCCCACACTCTCAAATGGAACGGAGGTATGCTCAACGAATGGTATGTTTCCCTCAGAAGAGGAAGCGAAGAAAGAAAGCTGGTCGACCGTGACAATTTTCCCTTGATGGGGGAAACGAATGACACGGAAGAGGGATGAAGCCACGGCACGCATGGCATACGCCCAACTCCGGCCCAGAAGGAGGTTATATGTAGATTTGCGTCAACACCTAACTTCTACTTCCCAAGTCTCCCTCTAAGGTGATTGTAGTCATTGATAATACCAAAAGTCGAGATTTCTCCTATCAAATGATCAAGTCGTTGGAGAACTGACTCAGAGTCGGAGACCCGATCACTTTCCAACATGCGATAGACATAATGCAGGTTGATGCGCCTTCATCAATGACTGTACGATGGATCGTTTTGGAATTGATGACGACTTGAATGAGGAAAGCGATCTAATGAGGCAGTCGAGGAACATGGCTCTCGAGGTTGAAGGTAATCAAATCTGAGTCCGCTGGGTCGATGCCACCGATGGCCGATAGCAGGGACTTCCTTTGGGGGGGGGAAACTCTAAAGGACTTCTAAGGCAGACATAGCCGACGGAGCCTACGCTAAGTCCTCTACGATGCTATAGTGCTGGGCAGCGCGAGCATTCGGATTATAAGAAGATCTTTTGAGTACCCCTTTGGGAGGGGGTCGGATTGTCGTCTCAGTACTCGGTCTCTCGATATGGAGGGGACCAGAGCTGGACGAAGGAGCACTTGAGGGAACCTCTGGCTCCTTCCCGGCGGACGATAGATACTCCTTTGCTCGAGTTGTTATATGAACAGGAATAGTTCCAGCCATGAAGACCTGGGAACCGAAGGGAGAAGAAGAGGGATCAGCCACCATTTGAGTTTGCTGAGAGGGAAAGGGTTCTTTAAGACCTGCAGGGACCACAGGAGCACCTTTCAACAAACGACTAACTTTGGACCACCTGGGGTAGTCCTTAGTGTAGTGATCCTCCTCGAAAATGAGGCGAGGATACTTGGGTTTGTGTTTAGCTCCTTCCTCGGGTGGAGGTTTAGAGGATTCCTGTTTGGGTTGCTCAGATTTATTTTTCCCTTTCCCCTTTTCCTTTTTCTTTCCTTTCGAGGCCTTGCCCGCCGTGGTGGATTGGACAACATTGACCTTGGAAGTGTTAACAGAATTTAAACCACCCTAAGAAGTGTTTTCGTTGGATGCACTTGACTTTTGCTTCCCAGGGTTCGATGATTTTTTAGAGGCCTGGTTCACAGAGCCAATGACTCCATCGACAGATGGTTTGGGTGGAGCCTTGGATGTACCGGGCCTCGGGGCATCTGGCAAGTACTCATACAAGGTACTAGACTGAGAGTAAACTAAGTCTAGGTACTGAGCGCACACGATCGCTTGCTCTTCAGTTACACAGGCTCCCATAACAATGTCTCGTGCAATCTTTGGGACAAAGGAAGTCGTGAACCAGTCGGTGAGGAGTTGATCAGGAATCTAGAACTTGATCAACCTACGATGCCTTCTCCATTCATGAATATGATCGGAGATATGTGTAGCAGTATCCTGCTTAAGAGATGTAAGGAGGTGAGTCCCTGTCTCATACCGAATGGGTAAATGAAAGTGAGTAAGAAATGCCATGGCCAACGAATTGAAATCTTGAAATGACGTGCGGGTCAATTGAATATACCATTTAGCAGCCGAACCAGTGAGGGTCCTCTAAAAGAGGCAAAGCCGAATCGAATCATCGAGCCATGAATTGGAAGAACACCATAAGTGATACGTCATCACATGAGCCTGAGGGTCCTCTCCGGCTTTCCCATCAAATTTGGGACAGTCACTGGGTATCTTGGTTGGAACTGGTGGCCATTGTGGATTGTGTAGAATCGGATCATTCGTTAATTTCGACACATCGGGCAGTTCCAACATCGCTAGAAATGGTAGCTGCGAATTAAAGGACATTTGTCCCGGATACGAGGTAGAGCCAGAATTCCATCCAGTCCCTGGTTGCCCCCATTGTCCTTGTCCCGATGGACCAGGTCCAAAAGGGCCTTGTCCAGAAGGATTTTGTCCGTAAGGGTTGTTTCCAGAACCGGGTTGCTGGTTCTGCCCCCCAGCACCCCATTGGTTACCATACTGGCCAGCAGGTTGTTGATAATTTTGATAAGGATTACGCTGCGGCTGTTGGTAATTTTTTTACGGGGTATATTGATTTTGCCCCTGGGGTTGCTGGTATCCATACTGAGCCTGGGAACCAGGCGGCATTTGATGACTAGGTTGGGATTGATACCCACCTGAATGCGGGGGTTGGGATTGGTACCCACCCGAATAAGGAGGCTGGGCCTGATACCCACCTGAATAAGGAGGCTGGGATTGATACCCACCTGAATAAGGAGGCTGGGATTGATACCTGCCAAAGTAAGGAGGTTGGGATTGATACCCGCCCGAGTAAGGAGGTTGGGATTGATACCCACCTAAATACGGAGGCTGGGATTGATACCCACCTGAATACGGATGCTGGGATTGATACCCACCTGAATAAGGAGGTTGGGATTGGTACCTGCCTGCATGCTGGGCCTTCTGGCTGGAAGGTTGTCCTGGTCGGATTTGAGACGGCCCCGTTCGCCCAAAAGGTCAAGCTTACTGAGCGAGGGGCTGCCCTTGCGCAACCGAGGATTGTCCTTGTTGACCAGATGGTTGCTGAGCGGTAGGCTGGCCTTGCTGTACGTAAGGCTGGCCCCCTTGCCCAGAAGGGTTGCCTTGTTGGTTTTTGGGTTGACCTTATTGACCATAAGGTTGTCCCTAGTTCCCATAAGGTTTCCCCGAAGGGTAGCCTTGTTGGGTACTGGGTTGTCCCGGGTTTCCAGAAGGTTGCCCAAGATATGTAAAAGACGGACCACTAGAGACCAAAGGTTGTCCCTGACTGGGTTGTCCTTGTGGGCCTCCCTATTGACCTGGGTAATTCTGGCCAGAATACTGCTGCCCTTGATTAGGCTATGAGTAGGGCTGTTGACCCTGGTAGGGTGGTCCTTGCTGTCCTTGACTCTGATGGTACTGGGCACCACCATACCCGGTGGTACCCCAAGCCACGTTCAATGGAACGGAAGCCTCAACATAAGGCTCTTCAGGCAAGGAGGTATACAAGTAATGATTCTCAGGATCATAATACGGGCCTTGCCCATCTGGGCTTTGGACATTATGCAAGTACTGAAAATATGCCTCCTCTGCCGTCATATGATCGGAAGCAGGAGGAGCACCACTTGCGGGGTGCACAACTCTAGGAGTATGTGTCGATTGACCACTTTGTGCTGGACCTCGAGATGGGCCTGCAGCAGAAGTGACAGCGGATGACGATGTAACGGCACTAACAACTGGAGTTGACGACGCGATGCAGACGGTCGGGTTGGTTGGGACTGCTGTAACAGTAGTATGGTGAACTTGGGAAACAAACGGTCCTATGGTGGGGACGATGTTTTGATCCCACACAGAAGAGGAAGCTGCAGATTTCATAGCATCCCTCAAAGATCTATAGCGCGCCGACACCGTAATACCCAAAGGTGTAACGGTGTAGGGCATGGAGATGATTGGGGATGTAGCCGAAATGGGAGTATCAATACTCGACATGACGGATGGCCCACTCGACACAAGAGATGTGTCGCCCATATCGGAAGAAGCCATCGGAGATGGGACACTGACAGGAGTGGCAGGAAAATCCTCTTCAGAGGGCTCCCAAACAGGGTTCCAAGAAAATTCGTAGAATTCGTCCTCTAGAGCTCGGGAATTCAACGGTTGGATGCTCGGAACAATGGGAAGAGCATCGCAAACCGGTGTCTCAAGGGCAACAAAAGATGGAGACCCTTGGTCACTTGGGACAAGAGACGGAGTTGATGGATCCGCGAGGATGCTCAAACAAAGACCCTAAGCAAACTAACGATAAGAGACCCTACTCAAAACTAAACGCACACAAGATCTACCAAGGTAAATGTTATCGTAGCCGAATAAATTTTATGACACTAGGACACAACTTGACCTTTTCATGTTTTAAGAGTCGAGAAAAGGACAAAAGGTGACTCTAGTCGCCTTCGAATGTTTTAAGAGCCCGAAGTGACAAATGCTCTATAGAGCCTTTTCTTTTACAGAGTCCGAAAAGGATCAAAATGTGACTGCTCTGGAGAAGCTAGGAAAAGGGGTTTACCAGACAATCTGTAAAACTGCTTATACACCTTAGCAATCGTATGAAAACCAAGTACTTTTCATACTGCAGTCAATCTTCCCGAATGCTGTGTTCGGTGCGTTACGGCTTGTAAGGCGGTATACACGGCTTCCTATGGATCAAGGATGAAAACCTAGTGGAGTCTCCCCATATATACGCGACGGTACGTGGGAGCCCAAGTCTGTACTAGACCACAATCGAACCACACCAGGAGGAATCACCCAACCTTAATGTGAGAACAAAGGTGACTAGGTTTAACGACGCCGGAGCACATCTCTAGCCTAGACCTTTAGAATATTTGTGTTATGTTCCAATGCGTTTTTAAGTAAATTCGGTTTATTTTATGGTTGATCTTTTAGTTAAGTTTCGGTTTAAGGCCCTACCGTATGTAATCTTCCACAAATTCCTAGATGCAAGCTACATGCGAAAGAAAGCCATTTCGTTCAATGAATACTAACTACAAGAAGATTAAGAGTTTCAATCAAACAAAACGAACTCAATCAACCAAACAACCTAATGCAGCTAATGGCGAATAAACAAAACTTTTTCTTTTCAATAATACAAATAACGAAAAGTTCTATTTCATACGCTATTAAATGCAAAAGAGATTATTTGATTCCTTTCTACAAGCACAATGCACTAGAACGAATTTCGAAAGATAACAACACTGAGCAAAGAAGCAAATTCACCCAATGAAGACTCAATGAAATCCCAAGACACTAAAAAAAAAGTTCTCCAAATCGAAAGGCAAACAAGGCTTTGCATGAGCTATGTGATCTAAGCCCAAACAAAGCTAGAATGAAATCCAAGCAAACAAGAGCAAGTTGTTCGGAAATCACTCAAAAATACTTCAACAATCACTGGAGAAAATGCGAAAAGAAATCACAAGGTTAACTGGACAATTAAAGAACCCAAAACTCCCACGGGAGGCTTGACACACATGGCCACTAGATGCCCTAGGGTTGAGGTGTGAAGTTGATGGAAAGAGGCAAACACCCGGAGGACAAAGGTTGCAAATCAGTCAAACAAGGCTTAAGCACATTCCAGCAACTGAAAAAGAGGTGGCAAAAAGCAAATCCAAGCTCAGACAGCAAGCAAAACAAGTGGACCAAAAAACTACACGGCCTGGCACGACTGTTAGGATGCAACTCGTGCTAACCAATGATTGGCGCGTGTTGCCAGTTAGCAACAAGGGCCACTAGCGCGACTGTGAAGGCAAAAAGTGCACTAATAAAGTTTGCTAAGTTCAAAAGAAAAATACGCAGTCCACGGCTTGGGTCACAAGCTTAAAGCAAGTTAAAAAGTATAGGGGTAGCAAGAAATTCGATCCAAAGGCTTATCTAAGCAAGCAATCAAAGAAAAACCAAAGAGACAAGACAAACTCCAAGTTGTTTAGTTTGTAAGCCAAACCGGAGATCGACTGAAGCGGCTTTGATCTACTTCACTACTGCAAAGCAATAGTGTTTCGA